>JANIVJ010000039.1:0-99333 GCA_030555785.1 Yamadazyma kanchanaburiensis | reverse complement strand
CAGTAGACAGTAGACAGTAGACAGTAGACAGTAGACAGTAGACAGTAGACAGTAGACAGTAGACAGTAGACAGTAGACAGTAGACAGTAGACAGTAGACAGTAGACAGTAGACAGTAGACAGTAGACAGTAGACAGTAGACAGTAGACAGTAGACAGAAGAAGTAGACAGTAGACAGTAGACAGACAGTAGACAGACAGTAGACAGTAGACAGTAGACAAACAGTGGACAGTAGACAGACAGTAGACAGTGGATCTTCTTCCGTGACATGTCATCCTCGTCTCACTCACTCGCCCCATCTCACGGTCCCATCACCCATCTCATTCGTCCCATCTCATTGTCCTCGCACCACATTCCTTACATGAACCATAATTTCATCCTAACGTGCTTTAATGGTACTCTAGTCCCCGATCCCAACGTACGACAAGACTGTGAAAACCAACTAAATCAAATCAATAAACATCCAGGGTTTCTCGAAGCTTGTGTTAAAATCATTAATTCTCACGATGATCTGATCTCGAAACATACCAAAATTGCCAGTGCTGTTTATTTCAAAAATACCATCAGTAGATATTGGCCTAATGGAGAAATAGTTGCCAGTGAAAAGGACTTTGTCAAATCCAATTTCATCCAAATCTTATCGCATAGTGACTACTCTATTCAACAGCAATTAATCCCAACGTTTCGTATATTGATTCAACTTGAATTACATGATTGGTTTAATGTTCTTAATGATATAAAGACTCTCTTGAATGACTCGTTTGTAAACAATAACCTCAACAATGCATATACCTCTATTCTTTGTCTCTCTGAGATTACTAGATCTTTTAAATGGATTAAGAATAGTCAAAGACCAGAAATTGATGTAATTATAGATGAGTTTTTCAATCCAATGCTTCAGGTAGGGTTGGCCTTACTTGAAGATTCGGAAAACTTGACCGAATTCAAATCTGAAATCTTGAAATTAATTCTTAAATGTTATAAATACGTTACGTATTATGATCTTCCTTTAAATTTACAATCAAAAGATTCGATTATTGAATGGGGTCAGTTCCATGGTAAAATCATCAACATGAAGTTACCCACATATTTATCAACCTCATTATCAGAATCTGAAAAAAATTTATTACAAATTTCTAAAGTTCTTAAATGGTCATTGGCTAATATAAATAGATTGACTAATAGGTATATAGTTGGAGCGACATTTAAGTATGTAGAGTTCAAACAAGTATTTGTAAATGACTTCTTACCTTATTTACTAAAGAGTCTACTTTGTATTATAGAGAATTGGTGTCTGGGTAAAGTATGGATTAATTTATCAGGATTATATTTTATGATTGAATTACTTAGTACGTTTATTAGTCTAAAAAATTTATGGCTAGAGATTAAACCAATCTTACCAACTCTTATAAAGTATTTTATCTATCCGATCATTATTCCTAATGAAGAAAAAATTTTTATATTTGATACTGATCCTCATGAATATATTAATCTTACATTTAATGTGTTTATTGAAAATACAAATTGTCCAGATATGGCAGCTATTGGGTTTATAAAGAAAGTGGTTGAACAAAGAAAATCAAGTTGTTTCCCTGTGGTGATGAAATTTATTCATGAAGAATTAAATTCTCTTGATTCTATAGACCTTAATTCAAGTCTTAAAAAGGAAGCTATTTTACGTATTATTGGATCTATTTCATCTCACCTTTTCTCTGAAAATAATAAGTATTATAACCAAATGGAAGATCTTCTTATTAAATTGATTCTTCCTAATCTCTCCAGTAATCATAAGTTTCTTGTAGCTCGTACATTTGATATTCTTAGTAATTTCAGCGATTTAGAATTTAAAAATCCAGAAAATTTTAATACAGTAATGTATGAAATATTAAAGAATTATCATAATGAAACAGAAACTAATCTTGTAATAAATCTTGAAAATTCTCTTTGTATACAAAGTTATCTTCATATTGAAGAATTTAAAGAAAATCTTGGAGTAATTATTTTACCAGTAATTTCCAAATTACTTAAATTAAGTAATGAAATTGATAACGATGCTATTAGTGTAGTGATGCAAGAATGTGTAGAAAACTTTAGTGATCAATTACAACCTTTTGGAGTTGAATTAGTAACTTCTTTAGTAGAAAATTTTTTAAACATTTTAAACGAACAAGATGAAGATGATGATAAAACAATTGCGGGTATAGGGATTTTAAACACTATTATTACAGTACTTCTCTCGTTTGAAAATAATAAAACAATCATCTCTCAACTTACTTGTATTCTCTTACCAATGATTAAACTTGTTTTCATGACTAAAAATGAAAATTATTTTAGTGAAGTAAGTGAAATCATTGAAAATTTAGTTTATCTTAATAAATCAATTACTCCAGATCTTTTAGATTTACTAAATATCATTAATGAATCTATTAATGATGGGATTGGATTGATTTATTTCGAAGAACTTTTACCTGGTTTAAAACATTATTTAATGTATTATGATCCTCAAAATGAATCATTCACTGATTCTTCAGATTTTATAAAAATTTTTTTAAATATTTTTTCTAAATTAAATGATAATTTTGATGGTCCAAATGATTTGATTTTAAATTTTGAACTTATTCAATATTTCATTCTCGTTCTTAAACTAAAACTGGTTAATTATTTCAGTATTATTATTGGACAATTAATCCCATTATTCTCACTCTTAGACGACTCTAATTTCTTATTCAAAGTGTCGTTTTTAAATGTGATTATTTGTTTATTAATTTATGATTCAAATCTTGTAATAATCACCTTGAATGAAAACTTCTTTAATATGGTATTGAACAACTGGTTTCAAATGATTCCTCATTTAACAAGAAGTTATGATCTTAAGTTATCTATCCTTGGGTTGATCAGTGTTATAAATAATAATAACTTTAGTGTAAATGTGGTATTTGGGAACCATTTGGTTTACTTATTAAAGAAGTTACCTAATCTGTTAAGAGACTTACAAAAAAAGAGGAGGTTATTCAGTGATTTTGGAAAGGTTAGAGAAGAACAAGAACCAGAAGAACCAGAAGAAGAGGAAGACGATTCAGATATTATCAACGATCACACTGAATATCTTAACTTTCTTAATCAAGAAAATCTAAAATTAGTATCAAATGACGAGTTAATGGAGGATCCAATGGAAATAACTCCGTTGGATGATATTAAAATTGGTGAAATTTCAAGAAATTTCTTCAGTCTTTTAAGGACAAAGAATTCTGAAAAGTATAACGAATTGTTTGGTAATATGTCACAAGATGTTATAAAGAATAGTATAGATATAGATATAGATAGGTAGAGTAGATAGATACAATAGCACATACCACATACGAGTTGTTTACATTACTCTAAAAGGAGGGTCTGGCTGGGTCTAGGCTAGTCTAAATATAGACGCATACGGCGTCATCGGACTAGTTAAAGTATATTACCGAGAGACTACTGAGATGAATGAGGAGATGATGGAGAAAGGGTTGGGTTTGAAGAGGAGACAAGGGTATTTACATGTAGAGACATGCCATACCAAGGTCTTAGTCTTATGGGTGGCATGTAGTATAGAGAGATGAGCTAAGCCCGCACTAAGAAATTATCACAAAGTACTGGACCAAATTAGCCCCGGATATATTATTCTGGGTATTTCTCTCCAATATTCTCGACCCAGATCGACCTAATCCCGCTAGTCCTGTCACAAGTCTATCACTCTAATTCTAGCCTCGCAGTTTCCTTTTTTCGGTTATTCTATTCACCACACCACCCTTCTATATACAGGAATAATATGATATCAGAGTTTATTTTTAATGTAACAAACCTTATAATTGAGGGATTTTTGGTCTTCAAGATCAACTCCTAGAGGATAGACTTAAGTTTCCTGTAATTAATTCAACAAGACCACTCGGATACACTATCCATCCCTAGTCCCTCCATTTTCTCCCATCCCCCACCTCTCCTAATTCATTAACTCGTGCTCAAGCACGTTTCGTATTTAGTGCATACGCACAACGTGTATTTCCGAAAACGTGCAGAGTTGCAAAATTATCGCATGTGGGAAACTATAAATATCCCACATCCCCAAATTAGAAATAAATCGTTTGATGAAACTCTTCTTTTTTTACTTACTTTCACAAGTTGTTTGTCTTAACATACTTGTTTCCACCACCGACTCATGGGTCACAAGGAATATCAGATTATTATATAATGAACTTAAATCTCAAAATCATACTGTTATTTTAGTTGGTCCATTATATCAACTGGTTAATTATATGAATCTTGATGAGGATATAAATACTGAAAAGATCACTGATGGTGGTGATTTCGGCCACTTATTACCTTCAAATCAAATGTACTTTAAAAACTTGGCTAAATTAGATAAACTCAATAGTCTTCCACCATCACCAAAAAGACTTTTAAAAAAATCAGATATTCAAAGAATTGAAGAAGAGTTGGATGAAAACTTATCAACAGATTGGAAGGTTTCTAACCCAGATCAAATGGGATTCGATCCTCTTGATAAAGACTGTTGGTATGTAAACACCAATAATCCTGTTAATATTTTATCAATAGCTTTACATAACTTATTACCACAATATTACCCAGACTTTGAAATAGATTTAGCACTTATTGGACCTGCCGAAGGTAATGATAGAGATACCCAAAAACTCGTTCAAAACATGGAAAAATTCTTACTTTCCAAACAAATTCCAACCATTTCTGCAACCTCATCAGATTCAAATCACATCTACTTCAAAAATGATATCCTTTCAAGAAAAAATAACAAGTTCTCCAAGATTGCAAGATATCAAAATAAGAAAATAATCCAACTTATTTCATCTTTACAAGAAAGAAACATGGATATTTTACCATTATTTCATTCTATAAATTTGAAATTTCCAAAATATATCGACTCTAACTGTAACTTGGCAAGTCAAATGTCATTCAGTGGATTCAATAGATTATACCATTTAAAATTTGAATTATTCAAAACTGATCTTGAAGTTGAAAAATCCATCGAACTTGATTTAAAATATAAATCTGAATTAACAGGTGAACGTAGTGATTTATTAGACAGCGAACAAGAAGAGGAAGAAGAGAAATTCTTTGTTAATAAGCAATCTAATTATTATAAGTATAAGACGAGTCAAAAGACTCTTGTAAAGATGAATCCAGCAGAGCAAAGAATATTAGATAATTGTGGTATAAGTGTGACGATTAATCATCTTTTTGAGCCAGAAAGTGGATTTGTAGTATAGAGTGTATAATAGTAATGATAATGATAATGAAACGTAATTTGTAGCCTCCTTCCTGGCGTATTGATGCATCCCTGGCGCCTTACCTCATCGCATTGTAGCACTGGCACCTCGTGGTTCTAAGTCTTGAGCACCGGTGTAATTTGACAGCGGTACGTGCACGAAAGAAAACGTTTAATTTTAAATATACTTTAGAGTTATATTGTTAATAAGGAGAACTCGAGTGATTATCCGTAGCTCTTATCCCCTTCTAATAACAAATCCGTTTCTTAGCTCTTTCCTGCCCCATCTTCTTTATCCTGGTCTCCATCCCGGTCCCTCTTATCTTATCTCATCGCTGCAGCCATCTCGCAAATTGAGCTGCAGAATAATTTTTCAACCATGCCTACTCCCCTACCAAGTGAAGAAGTTACCCTTGTTGACCATGAACATGACATTCTTAGTCAAATCTCTACATATTTCCATGTTTCAGAAACTAAATATGGCGGTAAAGGTTGCTTCAGTTATGATATAATACCGAGAGGTACTACTATTTTAATTTCTAAACCTCTTGGGTTCACAATTTCAAAAGATTTTAAAAAAGAAGTTTGTTATAATTGTTTCAAATATGATAATGGTAACACTATGAAAGAACGTTTAACCCT
Source organism: Yamadazyma kanchanaburiensis (assembly GCA_030555785.1). NCBI lineage: Eukaryota > Fungi > Ascomycota > Pichiomycetes > Serinales > Debaryomycetaceae > Yamadazyma > Yamadazyma kanchanaburiensis. The sequence goes on along the minus strand of JANIVJ010000039.1, from coordinate 93,420 downwards.
TCCAGGATTCAAAAATCAATCTATAAATTTCTGTACCCAAGATTGTTTAATCAAATTTAAGTCTATAAAAGAATATCAAGTATTTAGTGAATGTTTATTAAATCTCGATAGAATTTATAATACACATCATACAGACGATGAAGATGATATTGTAGATATTGAACCCACCAAATTCATCCATTTGATCAAAGAAAAATGGGATCAAGTTGAAAAATGGAATCTTGAAATTTCAAATTTGAAACCAACAAAATGGTCAAAATTTATACCAAAAATTAATGAACAAGAGTATTTAGAAATTAAGTATATTTATTCTATTCTTCATAATATGTATCTTAGAGAAGGAAGTGAACCTTCAAAAGAATTTTTAAATAAAATGGATAGATTAGAAACTTCAAACTTTGAAACAAACCTCTTTGAATTCCTTCAATCTAATGAGATTCTGAAGGTTGTAAAGTATAAAAATCTTCTCGGTTCATTCATTAGAATCTTCAAATTCATAAAACTTACAAGTCCAAAACAATATCAACCTTTTATTACTCCATTAAGTATTAGATTAATTATTGGTAATAATATCACCAATGCATTTGGAATTTGGAGTTTTGATGAAGGTTATAAAGAGTTTTTAGGTTTTGGTGTATACCCATCAGGATCATTCTTTAATCATTCATGTTCACCTAATCTTATTAAAAAACGAGTTAATAATGAACTTCATTTTACAACTCTTAAAGATATTGAAAAAAATGAAGAATTATGTATTGATTATGGGAATTATTTAGATGAACTGGTTGAGGTTAGAAGAAAAAATTTAAGTGAATGGTTTTTTACATGTGGATGTCAAAGATGTGAAGAAGAGAGTATATAGTATGAATATATGAACACGTTTATTACATTAGACACCAGCGTATTTCGATCTTGATCTTAATTTATCTCCATAAAAGTGGAAAGTAATTGGAATCAAAATCATTAATATACAAATAAATCCAAGAATTGATGATCCCCATGCAACAGGGAATCTTTTAATTGCCAAGTTTTCAAATAATGGTGAAGCGAATAATGGGAAACATCCAGCAATAACAGATCTAAATAATGCATTACCTGCAAATACAGAAGCAACATATTTATAAAAAGAAAGTGCAAGATAGTTGAACCCATTTTGGAAAATTAAATAACAACCAAAAGCAAATAATGAAGCACCAATTAATGGGGCAATCCAATGAATATCAGCAGCTGATGTCCATCCAAACATAAGAACACCTATTGGCATAATAACTGCACCAAATATCATTAATGGTAAGAAAATTTCTGGGTGAATATTACCACCATTAAGAATTCTTAAGGTGAAATTTTTATAAATATAGTAACAATAAATTGCAGCACCCAAGGCAATACCAACTAAAATTGACATAAAAGTTGTACCAAAAGCAATTAAAGAGAAATGATGAATACCAACAAAAACCATTGGGAAAGCTTCAAACCAAAGATAAAGAATTGAATAAATCAATGCAACATAAAGATTAACAGCTAAAACCATTGGTTCAAAGAAAGAAATTTCAATTGGTCTCCATAAATTTTGAATCACAAGATCCCTAACTGTTAAACCTTCGTTATCAATTTCACCTTGTGAAACAATTTTATCATTGCCTGTAACTTTTCTTAATCTTTTTGCTTTTCTTAATAAAAGAGTTGGTTCATAAGTTTCTGGTAAAAACCAACTTAAAATTAAACAAGCAATACCTGAAAGCATACAAATGAACCAAAATGGCCAATGCCAATCTCTTTTAATAACTAAAACTGCTCCAATTAATGGACCTAATGATGGACCACCAACTCCACCAATTGCCCATGCTGCAATAACAACTGGCATATATGGAGGATGAACAATATCTCCAATACTTGCACCACCTGTAGCTAATGCAGGACTTGCAAAAAAACCTGCAATAAATCTTAAAACACTTAAGGATGCAATATCATTTACTAAAGCAGTAGGAATTTGTAATATAAAAAATATGAAAAGAGTGATAATATAAATATTTGTTCTACCCAAAGCAGCATTTTCTGACATTGGTGATAAAATCATTGGTCCAATACCATATCCAATAACAAACATTGTTAATGGAAGTGTAGCTTTAATTCTTGAAATACCTAAATCTGCCATAATATGTTCAACACCAGGTGTATAAATTGCACTAGCCATATATACAGAAATTGTTAATAAACTTATTTGTGCTAAGAATAATGCTTTTAACCAATTTGACCAATTTCTTGGATTATCTGGATCATCATCACTATCCCAAGTAACTAAAATTCTATCAGATTCTATAGTCTTACTTGATTGAGTAGATGAATCACTACCATCAACTTCTACCTCTGTCTCTTTAACAATTGAATCTTTTTTGTCTATTAAATATTTTTCAGGTATTACATAATTACTAGACTCTTCTCTATAAGAAAATAGTTTATGTGAAGATAAATGGTAGATAATTCTACCCCAAAAACTTGCTCTGACGAAGGATGCAACAGTCATGATTGATTTTTACAGGGATTTTTTGGCCGTATTTATACACGTCTAATTTAAATGGGAATTAGTAATAGTATAGGTTTTGTGCTTTTTTGTAAAGCCGTCTTTTTAGGACGGATGTCAATTTTGGTTCCGGTCGGGAGTGAAACAACCCAGTTCCGAAAAAAGTTTACCTAAAATTATCTGCAAAAAAGAAGTCTAGGGTTTGGGGATCAAATAAAATAGATCTTATGTTCCGGATTTACTAAACATTTTCAAATAGAATCTATATCCACCTTTAATCTTTTTTGGTACCGGATTTAAACAATTTTCACGTTCCCGCTTAATAATCGGAAGTGCGGATACCTTTTTCATCCGCAGTTATCTAGGTTTGTATAATTTTTGCCCGAGTTTCGGGTAAGAATAGCAAAAATAGATCCTAAAGGAAAGGCTATATACATCATGCTGACTAAGTAATATCAAAAAGGGTTCGGATAATTGTTTGGTTCCGAAATTTTGAAATGATGAATATTTCAAAGTAAGTTGGATCAAATAAACTTCAGAAATGAGGAAGTTATCCCCCACCATGGGACCAATTAATTAGGGGTTTATCGAATTAGCGGTAGTATCGTTCGGCAAACACACACGGCAGAGATAACGGCAGAAATAAACGACATATCAGCAAAGATTGGTATGGACTGTGCTCAATTACTTCATTATTAAGTGGGGTAATATATGCAGGACCAAAGGGGTACTGATAAGCAGGTGGCTTTAGATAAGGATCGGTAAAGGGAGAGGATATAGAAGGAGGAGAGAATGAAAGGACAGAAAGAGAGAAAGAAAGGGGAGAAGAAGGGAAGGCTTCGAAAGACTATAGAGGCCTAAGAGAGGTAGATAGAAGATAGAGATATAAAGAGAGGGACAAACATTAGCAGAAGACTTTGTATACTCAAGGGTAAATAAGACCAATTGCTATACCAAACAATAGTCTATTTATTCTTTATATACAGTCAATAGATTCTACATATATCGGAAACGTGTCTTAGTTTCCCTTCGTAATGTTATCCTATAGTGTCCCAGGTTAGCCTATGAACCCGCACCCAAGTAGATAATTTTAGTTCGGCAATGTACACTACAGAGGACACCTTTACATTTTTGTATATTCTATTCCTTTTATCACTTTCTGTGAAACTGGACCCTCCTTCGGATAATTCTTATATTAGTCGTAAGTATGCATACGGGCCATTGGGATTACTTGTAGGGATGATTTATTTTACACCCAAGGCCATTAAGGCCCTTTTTGATCTCAAAGATGCTTTAACAAAAAGGGATAGAAATGGAAGACTTTCGAAAATGAACATCTTCAAGGCCGTTGGCCGTTCTTATGCTTATACAATTCTTACAATTTTGTCGTATATCCCAGTGTCCTCATTTTCTGAGGACATCTACGAATACTCAACAGTGTTGCAAAACACTATTCAATCCGACTACGATTTAGTGAAAAATTATTTAGGCTCTTTAGATTACGATTGTATTAAAAATGAGATTTCAAAGTTTTTGGAGCCGTTTCTGACTACATATAAAATACTTCTCGGTGTGAGTTTAGTTTTCTACTTTATTTCTTTAGTTTATCAATTTATTTCTTTAGTTTGTCACTATATTTAATATACATTTTCTACTCGAAGAACTTTTTAAACTCTTCACAGTCTTGAGCCTCTTTATATTTTGGCTGTTGACACTTATCCCAATACAACCTCTTTGGACTACGAATCATATAAGACAAAACCCTTCTAGGGAATTGTAAATCTACGTTCTTTTCCTCGACGATTTTACACTGATAAATCACTGGTTTCTCTTGTTCATAAACCTTAAAACTCATGTACTGTGATTCTAAATCAACAGATTCAACTACTTCAAAGTTGAGTTTATGATTCTTTTCATATTTTTCATTGTTCAATTTACTCTTCTCTTGTAACACATTAGCAAAGGTTCCTTCTGTTAAGTACTTTTTATTTATTGGGAGAAACTGTCTATGATAATGAACGTTCTTATCCAAGTTGATATCAAACACTATCAAAGTTAACTCAGGATACTTTGCATTGAATTTTTCATATAACTTTGTCTCAAACTCGTTTATCTCTTTATTAACTGTATCATTATTCTTACTTATATGCTCTATAGGTATTATGATCCCATGTCCAGAGAATGGCATTGTAGCATTGGATCTTGTTAATGGTCCTTTGGCAACAGTCATATAAACAGATTGTCCAATTGATGTAATCATATGAGTTTCAACATTTGGATTAGATAAGCAAAAGAAACAATCTTTTGGATCAACTTTTGTTTTCTTATTTACGGGTTTAGATGTATCTGAGTTTCTCCTCTTTGTGGATTCTTTAAAAGGATTTGATACAAGTTCATTTTTATTGAGATCTGCTTGAATCAATGGTAAATTGAATGCATAAAACCATTTCCCTTTACCTTCATTCATAAGACTTATGAACCTACACACCGTTCCATTTTCCCATTCAAAAGGTCCGTATTCATAGAAGTCTCCTTCAGTAAACACATACCGAGGTTTAATTCTTGATACCAAATTATCAATACTAAAATCTGTTTTGATATCTGATTGAACCATGTTCGCTATACGAGATGGCCATGATTTGACTATAAGTATATCAATTTTCTCTGTTGGAGCGTAGGTATCATCAGTGGCAAAGCCTATATTGATTCCACAAGTTAATTGAAGAGTACCGGAAACAGGATGTAAATTTTTCACTTGATTTACTTGAGATTGTTCTTCTGAGGAAGGTTTTGGATAGTATGTTGGGCAATCTGAGTCTAAACCTGGTACAATTTGATCAAGGAGAATTACCAGTTCAAATGAGTTCTTGGAATGTTGAAGATTAGCTTTCTTGACGATTTCGTCATAGTTATCTGATGGATTTAGTATTAAGAACTTCATGGTGAGATGAGATGAGATGAGATAGTGAGATAAGATAAGGAGAGGGGGGGAGAGGGTAGAATATGAAAGGGGTGAAGCAAGATAAAGTGTAGTCAGCTGTTATTACAATAATGTATCAAGACTTATGTATCAAGGACCCATCTAACATTTGATACGTAAATCACGTGACGAGATCTCGCACGAGTCTCACCCCCAACCAAGAAGTCACCTGACCTTGTGACTGCGTTTTTCATCGCCAACACCTCTCGCACTTAGATGAAAAATTTCTTCATAAATCTTCAACACCTAATTTAATTATATATCAAAATGGGTAAGTCTCACGGTTACAGATCCCGTACTCGTTACGCCTTCCAAAGGGATTTCAAAAAGCATGGTGTTATTCCATTATCCACTTTCTTGAAAACCTATAAAGTTGGAGATATCGTTGATATTAAAGTCAATGGTGCTGTTCAAAAAGGTATGCCACATAAATTCTACCACGGTAAAACTGGTATTGTTTACAACGTTACCAGATCATCCGTTGGTGTTATCATTAACAAAGTTGTTGGTCACAGATACATTGAAAAAAGAGTTAACGTCAGAGTCGAACACATCAAACACTCAGCTTGTCGTCAAGAATTTATTAACAGAGTTAAACAAAACGCTGCTTTAAAGAGAGAAGCTAAAGCTAAAGGTGAACAAGTCCAATTAAAGAGACAACCAGCTAAACCAAGAGAATCAAGAGTTGTTTCAACTGAAGGTAACGTTCCACAAACCTTAGCTCCAGTTCCATACGAAACTTTTATTTAATCCATGTATACAGTAATAATATCGGAATGTACATTTTAAATGAGAAGCAGTGTAGAGAAGAGTGTAGAAGGGAATTACAGGGTAAAGATGAAAAGGAGCGATAGAGGTATAGAAGGGGTGTGATACCTTTGAGTTCTCTACTGTGCTCTCGTTGCACTCTCTACTGTAATCTCTTGTACTCTCCTGTACTCTCTCCTGTACTCTCTCCTGTACTCTCTCCTATACTCTCTCCTGTACTCTCTCCTGTACTCTCTCCTGTACTCTCTCCTGTACTCTCTCCTATACTCTCCTACTCCTACTCCTTCTACTTCTACTTCTAATACACCATTGTATTATACCCCTCATCCTCTCCTACTCCTGCTCCTACTCCTACTCTACTATACCCCCAGTGAATCAGACTCTCGGTGCTTGTAAGTTAACAAGATTGTTGCGCCAAACACTTTCACCATATCAACCCAAGTTTCGTTTGAAACTATAAAGGAATCTCAAGAGACTCAACTTCAGGAATGGTAATGAAACTACGCGAGATTTTCATCATTTGTATAAAACTTGGAAGGTCATAAAGATTTTTCATGGGTTTTGCGATGCTTTTATAATTTTCAAAGGTGTGTGTTTACCAAAGTGAAATTTATAGTGAGATAAAAATGAGATGAGCATATTATTTAATACTATTAATGGCACCAAAAAGAAAGACTAAAGAAGTTGGAGGTGGTAAGAAGAAGAAGACCAATCCAAAGAATGAAGAATCAAAAGTCATTGAAATCCCAGAAATCAAATCCGTCTGTTCAAAGATTATTTCCGACTCAGCATATAATGAAATAATACCACTTTTAAGTCAATTTGATGAGATCAAATCAATTTTAAAAGTATCTGAAAATGAACAAGTTGAAACAACTGGTCGTGCTCTTACTGTTGAATTGTTCCAAGTATTCCAAAATTTATTACAAAACGGACTTTTAAAACCACAAAAGAAATATGATGATAAGAAAATTTTACTTGTCAAATGGTTAATAAATAAGTATCAAGATTTCAAGGCCAAACTCTATGATTTCATATCATCGAAGCTCTCGTTCAAGCTGTCACTTCAGTTAGATATGATAGATACCGTTTTCAATCTCTTAAGACTTGAACATCAATATCTTAAATCCTCAAAAGATGACCTTTTCTTCCCAGTTGAAACATATAAATTATTTTTACAAGCTCTTATCAATGGAGATGAAAGTAATGTGGAAAGTGATGGATTAATTGATAATTTCATGATCTTTGAGTTTCAAGAAAAGTTTAAAAAGTATTATGATTTACAATACTACTTCTTCCAAATACTAAATGACCTGGACTTTGATGAAAAGAAAAGTTTTGCAATCTTTTATACATTTGTACAAGAACCTCTTTTATACATAGAAGATAAAAAGGAAATCAAACGTCTCAAAACTTTCATTCCACATCCTCCTACAACAATTTTTAAACTCTCTAGTTTCAAGAAAACATTTCAAGACTCATTATTAAAAGTATTATCATATAAATTATCATCAAGTCAATATAAATCCATTCTCTCTATTCTTAATAAAAGAATTCTCCCATATATGTCACAACCATCAAGATTAATGGATTTCATTACTGATCACTATGATGATTCAGATCTTATATCACAAATCCTTGCATTGAACTCATTATATGAATTGATGAAGAAATACAATTTAGAATATCCTGATTTCTTCACAAAATTATATTCTTTATTATCTCAAGATTTATTATATAGTAGATATAGATCAAGATTTTTTAGATTAACTGATTTATTTTTATCATCAACTCATTTATCATCAAATTTAGTTGCTTCCTTTATAAAAAGATTAGCAAGATTATCTTTAACAGGTCCAGCTCCAGGTGTTGTTATAATAATTCCTTTTATTTATAATTTACTTAAAAGACATCCAAGTTGTATGATAATGATTCAAAATCCTCATGAAGGTGATTATACTGATCCATTCAATAATGATGAATCAAATCCATTAAAGACAAATGCAATGTCATCATCACTCTGGGAAATTGAAGCTTTAATGAATCATTATCATCCAAATATTTCAACTTTAGCAAAGATTTTTACTGAACCATTTAGAAAACCAAATTATAATCTTGAAGATTTCTTAGATTGGTCATACAAGAGTTTAATTGATTCTGAAAAGCATAAGAAATATAGATCAATGGCTGCTATTGAATTTGATAATTTTGATGAATTATTTGGTGAAGGTTATTTACCGGGATGGAGTGTATAGATATGTAATGGTAGTATACGATAGAATAGGAGAGTGTAGGGGATAGAGGGAATAGAGGGGATAGAGGTGATAGTGTAGAGGATAGTGTAGGATAGTGTAGAGTAGAGAGGCTAGGGTAGGAAACTTAGTGAGACACGTAAACTCGGTTGGCGCACAATTTAATTTAACCCAAATAGGAAAAGTAATTAAACACGTCTGAGTCGCAAAATATTTTATTCTTTTCAAAACTATCATGGAAGCAGATATCGGACAAGAAGCAGCAGCTATAACAGATGCTCAATTCAAAGAAAGAGCAAAGAAATTCCAAGAATTCTTAGATAACATCAGCTCAAATGAAGTTCCTTATAAAAGACAAATTAAAGATATGTTAATGAAAGGAAAGTTTAGATTAACAGTTTCATTAGATGAGATACGAGATTTTGATAAAAGTTTTTGGAGGGGATTATTAGACCATCCTTCTGAATACTTACCAGCTTGTGAAATGGCATTGAGAGAAACTGTCCATTCACAATATACAGAAGATTCAAGATTCCCAATACTTGACAGAGATCAACAATTTTATTTAAGTTTTAAAGGAGCTTTTGGTAGTAATAGTGTTAATGCTAGATCAATTACTTCGGGCCATTTATCTAAAATGATTTCTATTGAAGGGATTGTTACTAGAGCTTCATTAATTAGACCAAAAGTTGTTAGATCAGTTCATTATGCAGAAAAGACAAGTAGATTTTATGCAAGAGAATATAGAGATCAAACCACATCATTTGATCCAATTTCAACAGCAGCTATTTATCCAACAGAAGATTTAGATGGGAATAAATTAGTTACAGAATATGGATATTCAACATATAAAGATCATCAAAAAATTTCAATTCAAGAAATGCCAGAGTTGGCACCAGCAGGTCAATTACCAAGATCTGTTGATGTTATTTTAGATGATGATTTAGTTGATAGTGCTAAACCTGGTGATAGAGTTCAAGTTGTTGGTGTTTATAGAGCTTTAGGTGGTGGTAATAATAATAATACAGCATTTAAAACTGTTATATTAGCAAATTCTATTTATCCTTTACATGCAAGATCATCAGGTGTTGCATCACAAGAAACCTTAACAGATCAAGATATTAAAAATATTAATAAATTATCTAAAGAAAGAAAGATTTTTGAAATGTTATCAAATTCTTTAGCACCATCAATTTATGGATTTGAATATATTAAGAAAGCAGTTTTATTAATGTTAATGGGAGGGGTTGAAAAAAATCTTGATAATGGAACTCATTTAAGAGGAGATATCAATATTTTAATGGTTGGAGATCCATCAACAGCTAAATCCCAAGTTTTAAGATTTGTATTAAACACAGCACCATTAGCTATTGCAACTACTGGTAGAGGAAGTTCAGGTGTTGGTTTAACAGCAGCTGTCACCACTGATAAAGAGACTGGAGAAAGAAGATTAGAAGCAGGTGCTATGGTTTTAGGTGATAGAGGTATTGTTTGTATTGATGAATTTGATAAAATGAATGATGCCGATAGAGTTGCAATTCATGAAGTTATGGAACAACAAACCGTTACAATTGCTAAGGCGGGTATTCATACTACTTTAAATGCTAGATGTTCAGTTATTGCAGCAGCTAATCCAGTTTATGGACAATATGATATTCATAAAGATCCTCATAAGAACATTGCATTACCAGATTCATTATTATCACGTTTTGATTTATTATTTGTTGTAACAGATGATGTTAATGATGCAAGAGATAGAATTATTAGTGAACATGTTTTAAGAATGCATAGATATGTTCCACAAGGTTTAATGGAAGGTGAACCAATTAGAGAAAAATCTAATATATCATTAGCAATTGGTACTAATGATATTGAACAAGAAACAGATGATTCAATTTTCCAAAAATTTAATGCATTTAGTAATGTTAATAATAATCGTAATGGAGCAATTTTTTCAATACCATTTTTGAAAAAATATATTCAATATGCTAAACAAAGAATTAAACCAGTTTTAACAAGTGAAGCAAGTGAATATATTGTTGGAACATATTCAAGTTTAAGAAATGATTTAATTGATAATAATCAAAGAAATACTGCTCCAATAACTGCTAGAACTCTAGAAACCTTAATTAGATTAGCAACTGCTCATGCCAAAATTAGATTATCACGTAATATTGAAATTAAAGATGCAAAGGTTGCTGAAGAACTTTTAAGATATGCATTATTTAAAGAAGTTGCAAAGAAAAGTAATAAAAGAACTAAAAATACTTCAACAGGTGAAAGTGATGAAGAAGAAGATTTTGATCCTGAAGAATTTGAAGAGTCTTATGTACCAAGATCAACAAGAAGTCAACAACAAAATGCTGAACAAAATGTTGAACAAAGTCTTGATAATTTACACCTTCAAGAAGATAGTCCAATGGATGATCTGGAAGGTGAAGCAGAAACCCCAGATGAAGAAGAAATTGATCAACCACTTTCTGAAACTGCAGGTCCAAATACTTCAAATGATGATATAAGTAGTCAAAGATTTGATTTCTTGAAATCAATTTTTGCAAAGGTTCTTAGATCTTCATTATTTGAAAATGAAGATGGTTCTGCAAATATTCAACAAGTACTTGATCAAGTGAATGCTGATATTTCACAAGAAGATCAATTCCAATTAGATGAATTTAAGGCTGGTTTAGTTAAATTTGAGAGTGATAATATTATCATGTTGGACAAAGATCTTATTTACTCTATTTAGATTGTATTATGTAGTTAATGAAATAGTGATTTGATTTGCTGTATACGAAACTGTCGAACTTGTCCTACACTCCTACACTCCTATCCTACACTCCCTATCCTACACTCCCTATCCTACACTCCCTATCCTACACTCCCTATCCTACACTCCCTATCCTACACTCCCTATCCTACACTCCCTATCCTACACTCCCTATCCTACACTCCCTAACCTGCACTCCTACACTCCCTATCCTACACTCCTACCCTACACTCCTATCCTACACTCCACCTGCTATCCTGCAACTCAGTTATATATTCACTACTAAACAAGACTAGGGGGTGCTGGATGTCACTATATTACCTATTACCTTACCTATTACCTTACCTATTACCATACCTTTACCATATCTTTACCATACCTTTACCATATCTTTACCATACCTTTACCATACCTTTACCATCCCCCCGTCTTGTCTACTTAATCCTTCCCTAAAATACTTCTACTATGAACCATTTGTGCTACATACTCTAACTCAACACTTTCTTGATCCAATCTCAAATCTTCATCAGCTAATTCGGCCCTTTTTGTAGCAATTTCAACTTTCTTCTCATACAATTTCATTTGCTTTTTAGCCAATTCTAAACTCTCGTTGATCAATTTCTTTTCGTCACTCCATAACTTGACGTGATCATCTCTTGACTTATTAATACTGTGTTGAATTTGGGTCAAGAATTCATCGATATCATCAGATCCTGATTCTTTGCTTTGAATGGATTCAATTAATTTCTTAAAGGTCTTAAGATGTTCACCTTCAAATTGATCAGTCTTGGTTGGTTTAGAGCCTGAAGAGTTGGTTTTAAGTTTCTTGATTGGGTGTAAATGGAGAGTGTTATCCATTGAATCAGAATCGGATTCTGATGCCAGGTTGGAAGAGGAAGAAGAAGGGGCAGAGGGGGAGTCAGACTCAGAGGAGGAATTAGGTACAACCTGGGAAATAACTACTGGTGCTACAGCTTGTGGCAAGCCTTCAGAGGCTTTTTTTTCATCGCCTGGACCAGATTCTAAAATACAAAGAGCTTTTTGAAGAAATTTGATTCCATTTCCTTCACTGGTCTCAGTTTGATTGGCATCTTGAGCAGTTTTGGTATCATCTGTTCCGGTACCAGCTACACCATCTACCACTTCGGCAACAGCAACAGCGACTTCAGACTTGATTGGATCCGGTGCCCCTGGATCAGTATCTTTAGTGGTTGAGTCAACGGGGTCAACAGGGTCAACAGGGTCAACAGGGTCAACAGGGTCAACGGGGTCAACTTGATCAACTGGCTCAGGGTCAACAGGGTCAACTTCCTTATCCCCTTTTTCAGCCATAGCTACCTCCTCAACTTCAACTGGTTCAGTTCTTGAATCTGCCACTTCAACTGGAACTGGTTCCTCTGTCTTGATGGCTTCAGCTTGGTCAGCTTGGTCAACTTGGTCAGCTTGGTCAACTTGAATACTTTCCTTAACTTGGTCAACTGGTGTTGAATCTGATGAATTTAAAATTTGCATTTGAAATATTTTTCAAGGGGAAATGATAGGTATTTATACTAACGCGTTGATAGAACGACCTAGAAGGTGTGTATAGTAAGATCAGCAACCCCACTCGGCTGTTTAATGCATGTGACAATGCAGCTTGTTAGTTTATAACTGAATCATTTGGCTCTTATTCAATCTCTTTCTTTATTATGTAGATATCTTGTTCAACCTCATCATTAAAACTTAAAATGGCTGCAAAATTGTGATCTAGGGCGAATTACTGCGGAAAATGGTGCTAGAAAAGTTTCATCGCGGTAGAATGGCGGTATGCGGAAGAAAAAAATCGAGAGGAAATGGAAGTATCGGGGGAAATGATTAAAATAGTGGTAAAGAAAGTGAAAAGGGGGTGAAAAAGGGAACGGGTGTGGTTTTTTGAGATATGGTGATGTTATAGGGGAAGCTTTTTGGTCTTTGGCTGTAGTTTTCAAATAGTTTATAGAAATAATACTATTCTAGTCTCGTGATCTCTAAAGAGGCGATTGAACATGGACCCAAAATGGACCGAAAATGAACCTGATAATACACACTAGCCCATCTAATTATACTTTCTCATGTACACATATCCATTTCCTCTTTCTGTCTCCATTTTCGTCTTCTTCATTACTCTTCAAGTATCCTTTCTTAGGCTCCTCTTCATGGTAATATCTCTCGTTATGTATCAACGTCTTCATATTAAACAGTCAGGTCTTAGTTCTGGACTATTGACGCTTATTTGGGTAAGTATTCTACAGAATTTATCGTATTTATTTCTATCAATTTTCATTACTATGAAATTTGCAGAAATCAAGAATCGAGATAAAATACTATAAATGGATAATATCTAAAATCCAAGAGTAAACAAACTGAAATTGATTACAAATAACAATAAGGACAATCAGGTATGGTATCCTTTCTTGACTTCTACATCCACAATTGCCGGCACATGTCCCAGTCACCATGCTCAGGGTCTTAGATGTGGAGATACTCAACAAGACAGGATAGCGAAGAGACAACAAGAGTGAAGAGATAATAGAGAGACAAGCGAACAGTAGATACTAGTATATAGTTAAATCACTTACACACTAAATACTCGTAAAAACTATAAACGTAGAAACAGTCCAGGTTAACTCCTTCTCACTTCTCATCTCATCTCATCTCCAGATTTTGCAACCTCATGAACGAACTATTAATGCATACACAGCATACACTTCCAGATAACTGTAAGAGATTCTGGAAAAGAAGACATACCCTTTTCAGCAAATACGATGAAGGAATCTATATGAGTTCAGAACTTTGGTACTCTGTTACACCTGAAAAACTTGCAAAGATCACCACCAAAATTGTCAAGACCTTACTACCCAATGCTTGCAACATCTTAGACATTTGCTGTGGTGGAGGTGGTAATACGATCCAATTTGCATTAGAGTTTCCTCTGGTAGGAGCAATTGATATCAACGAGGTCAATGTTCATTGTACTCTTCATAATGCTAATATCTATGGAGTAGGTGATAGAATATGGTCCAATGTCGGAGATTGGACAAAAATGTGTAATGAAACCAATTGGATCCCTGAAGAGATACGAGACAGAGAATATCCTTTTGATTTCATCTTTGTATCACCTCCTTGGGGTGGAACAAATTATAGCAAAGAATTTGATACTTTTGAGTTGAACCAGATGGAGCCTTTACAATTTCTGAAATTGTGTAAAAGTATATCGAAGTTTTCAAAGAATTTTGGATTGTTCTTACCGAAATCATCCAAGTTAAGTGATTTATCAGATATGGCAATTGAAATATTTGGAGAAGAAGGTAAGGCTAGAGTGATAGAATTGAGGGAGAGAGATTTTTTAAAGGGATTACTTGTATTATATGGAGAAGAGGTATGTGGGGAGTTAGATTACGAGGAGGTATTTGAGGGTTGGGAGGAGTAGGATAGATGATAGATGATAGATGATAGAGGACAGCATTTGGAGAAGAGATTAGGGCAATAGAATAGTAGATAGTTAATAAAGGTAGGATAGGAGTGGGGAGAGAGTTCCAGAGAGCGGTTGGTCCAGAGGGTAGGTCCATAAGTCATAGGTCACAGTCCTTAGTCACAGTCCTTAGTCACAGTCCATAGTCACAGTCCATAGTCACAGTCCATAGTCACAGTCCATAGTCACAGTCCATAGTCACAGGCCATAGTCACAGTCCATAGATCTATATACAGGCAATGAGACATTTCTCGACATTGTCGCGTTCGACATTTTGACGACAATCTCAACAACAATCATATCAATGTCGTTAGAAGATCAAGTCAAATCTCTTAGTTCAAAACTACACTCCATAGAAAATGACAAAATCCTAATCCTTCAAAACGAAGTCAACTATCTTAAAGGATTAGTCGACTATCAAAATTCCAAACTAGATAAGCTAACAAATCTTGTAGGAGAAATCATGAAAAATGATAACAACAATCTCTTACCTTTACCACCACTTCAAGACCCAAGCATAGTAGGAGTAGATCACGTTATTGACCAAGCATCCAACAATAATATGATAAATTCATCAATTCAACATTCTCAACCATCTCATCACGTGAACAACCAGATAACGAATTCAACCAATTCTTCAAACCCTTCAACAAGTGCCAACGAAATCATACAAGAAGAATTAGACGAACCATCTGAAAAGAAGAGATCGTATAGTGACACAGAAGAGTCTAAGGTACAAATTGATTTCATTCATAACCCAATGACAGTTAAGGAGATTTATGATGAATTTTATATTGGATTTAAAGGCCAACCACCATTGGCAGAGTTGGATACTAGGTTCGGTAAGTCTAAATGGAGAGGAGATAGTAGATCTAAGGAATCCAAGAGGTTTCAAAGAAGAAAAAGATTATGTGATGCGATTAGAAGAGGTATGGCAAAGTATGATAAGAGTGCTGAGGAGATTATAGGGTATATAGAGGAGTATAGGGGGGAGAAGAGTTTGACGTGGGTGATGAATGGGAACTTGCCTGATGATTTGTTGTTGTAGAGGGAAGTGGAGAAGGGGGAGTTGGAGAATGGAGAATGGAGAAAATGTAGAGTAATATATAATGGAAATGATGGTGTGTGTGTGTGTGTGTGTGTGTTTTCATGTGTACTACTTGGGTCTACGATGTATCAAGTGGGTCTCTGGTCTAGTCTAGTCTAGTCTATTCTAGTCTCGTCTCTAGACTCTAACTCTAGTCTAATCTCCAACTCTAGTCTAATCTCCAACTCTAGTCTAATCTCCGTCTCGTCTAATCTCTAATCTCGTCTCGCCTAGTATCTACAGTACGGTCTATACTCTACAGCTTTCCACCATAAAATTGACCCTAATCTCCACCCGTCATATGACTCTACCACTGATCAGTCTCTACTACGTCACTTTCTCACACCGCAACTGCCCCAAAACACCACCCAAGAGAAATTTACACACAACACCCTCTAAACCCTACACTCATACACCACCCTCTAAATCTCACACCACACATACACACACACCCATTGCCATTCCCTAACCCCATCTCCAGTCCCCAATATCCCACCCCCAAACAACCCTCCCGGGTCGGCTTTCGCAGCCATTCTGGAAAATTCTTTCCGGGTAACTGTCACACATAAATTTAAACCTCCATTCTGAAAAATTTTTCACCACAATGTTATCAAGCAAAAATTCATTAAAGTCCATTAGTAAACTCCCAAAGTTCGTCCGTAACAACTCAAGTGTTGCCGGATCTGGACCAGTCATTGGTATTGATTTAGGTACCACCAACTCAGCTGTTGCTGTTATGGAAGGTAAGGTTCCAAAAATTATTGAAAATTCAGAAGGTGGTAGAACTACTCCATCAATTGTTGCTTTCACCAAAGATGGTGAAAGATTAGTTGGTATTCCAGCTAAAAGACAAGCTGTTGTTAACCCAGAAAACACTTTATTCGCCACCAAAAGATTAATTGGTAGAAGATTTGAAGATAAAGAAGTTCAAAGAGATTTAAACCAAGTTCCATACAACATTGTTAAACATGAAAATGGTGATGCTTGGATTGAAGCTAGAGGTGAAAAATACTCTCCACAACAAATTGGTGGATTCATTTTAAATAAAATGAAAGAAACTGCTGAAGGTAATTTAGGTAAAACTGTTAAAAGTGCAGTTGTTACATGTCCAGCATATTTCAATGATGCTCAAAGACAAGCTACCAAAGATGCCGGTAAGATTGTTGGATTAAACGTTTTAAGAGTTGTTAACGAACCAACAGCTGCTGCTTTAGCTTATGGTTTAGAAAAAAATGATGGTGAAGTTGTTGCCGTTTTCGATTTAGGTGGTGGTACTTTTGATATTTCTATTTTAGATATTGGTGCTGGTGTTTTCGAAGTTAAATCAACTAATGGTGATACCCATTTAGGTGGTGAAGATTTCGATATTGCTGTTGTTAGAAACATTGTTGAAACCTTTAAGAAAGAATCAGGTATTGATTTAGAAAAGGACAGAATGGCTATTCAACGTATTAGAGAAGCTGCTGAAAAGGCTAAGATTGAATTATCTTCAACCGTTTCAACTGAAATTAACTTACCATTTATTACTGCTGATGCTTCAGGTCCAAAACATATCAACCAAAAGATTTCAAGATCTCAATTTGAATCTCTTGTTGAACCATTAGTTAAAAGAACTGTTGAACCATGTAAAAAAGCTCTTAAAGATGCTGGTTTATCAACCAGTGATATTTCTGAAGTTATTTTAGTTGGTGGTATGTCAAGAATGCCAAAAGTTGTTGAAACTGTTAAATCTATTTTTGGTAAAGAACCTTCAAAAGCTGTTAACCCAGATGAAGCTGTTGCCATGGGTGCTGCTATCCAAGGTGGTATTTTAGCTGGTGATGTTACTGATGTTGTCTTATTAGATGTTACTCCATTATCTTTAGGTATTGAAACCATGGGTGGTGTTTTCGCAAGATTAATTAACAGAAACACTACTATCCCAGCTAAGAAATCCCAAATCTTCTCAACTGCAACTGCTGGTCAAACATCTGTTGAAATTAGAGTTTTCCAAGGTGAAAGAGAATTAACAAGAGATAACAAATTAATTGGTAACTTTACCTTATCAGGTATTCCACCAGCACCAAAAGGTGTTCCACAAATTGAAGTTACTTTTGATATTGATACTGATGGTATTATTAAAGTCAGTGCAAGAGATAAAGCTTCAAACAAGGATGCTTCTATTACTGTTGCTGGTTCAAGTGGTTTATCAGATAGTGAAATTGAACAAATGGTTCAAGATGCTGAAAAATTCGCTGAATCCGATAAAGCAAGAAGAGAAGCTATTGAATCTGCTAATAGAGCTGATCAATTATGTAATGATACTGAATCTTCATTAAATGAATTTAAAGAAAAAGTCGAAACTGCTGATGCTGATAAATTAAGAGAATTAATTGCTTCATTAAGAGAAGTTACTGTTAAGGCTCAATCTGGTGAAGAAGTTGATGGTGCTGATTTAAAGACAAAGACTGAAGAATTACAAGCTGAATCTCTTAAAGTTTTTGAAAAATTATATAAACAAGATGCTGAAAAGAAGGATGAAGAAAGTAAGTAAGTAAATTGCCGTTAGGTATTCGTGTATATATTGATAGTACAATGTACAAAAAGAGTGTAGAGAAAGAGAAGAGAAAGTCCATTAATTATCCATTACTCTATATTCCTATCTCCCTGTCCCTATATCGCCATATTTAACTCCATTGGATACCCCATGCTTCTCCTTATTGGACTACTAACCGAAAAATCACTATCCAATGTAGACTTCCATGAATCACTTGTCATCAGCTCAGTCTCTGTACTCTCATCAAGCATCTCATAAAGTACACTTTGTCTTTGAAATTTCCTATTAAGTTTTTCACTTGTAACATCAGGTACATAATTATACACTTTTTGTGATACTTCAGTATTTGTTTCAGTATTGGTATCAGTCAAAGTTCTTGCTTCAGAAATCGTTGATACAGTTCCATCATCATCAGTATCAGAAATTTCATCTTCTTCTTTAATACTATAAATACTTTGATCTTGTCCTACAAGGATTTGTTGATAATAAAGAATTTCTTGTCTTAATTGAATTCTTTTCAGAACCACATGTCCTAAATACCTTCTCCATAATTCTATTAAATCATCATAATCTCCAAGAATTGTTTGAGGAGGTATTTCATGTTCTGGAACTGGTGGTGGTATACTTGAATATTCACTCACAGGGATTTCTTCAATATCGAAATCTTGTTGTTTATAAAGTGTTTGTTGTTGGTTGATATACTGGGACAAATGAGCTTGTTTATCAGTGTCAGGTCTATCAATTCCTCTATCAGCACCTGCTTCTTGTTTTAAAGTCTCATCTAAATGGTTCACTTTTGTGGCATTTTTTGCACCCAACTGAGGATTATTTGTAGGTGCGGATATCTTTAACTTCTTAAGGGTTTGATTCTTTGGATTTGATCTATATTTCCTTCTAAGGGTTTTAGTCTTTGATCTCTTGATACTACCAGTACGTTTTGATGATACTATGGTACGGAATTTTAATTTCTTCATTTTATTTAAAAATTTCTTAATTCTTAATTTCATTCTATAAATTAATCCACCTTCTTTTGATCTTAATGCTTTTCTACGTCTAAGTGAAGATGTTGATGTACTTGTTCTATATACATTTGTTGGTTTGATTTCATCTTGTCTTGTAGAAAAAATCGTTGCTTGAGATTCCATAGAATTAGAAATCTGTCTACTAACATCAACAGATTGTCTATTTGAAAGGGAAGAAGATTTTTTAAAAGAAGATGATTTTTTAAAAGATTTTGTTCTTCTATTAGTAACACTATCACTTCCAATAGATGTAGAATTTGATGAAATATCATCTTTAGGTATGAATTGTGAAAATCTTGTTGGTACTTGATTAAATGCTTCATTAGATATTTCTTTTACACGGCTTTGACTTTCTGGTGAAGATTTTGATTTTGGTACTTCAATACCTCCGATAATAGTTGGTTTATGAGTGGTATTTGAATAATTTGGGCCATCATTACTTCTAGCATTATTAAGGATATGAAAAGTATCAAGACTATTATTATGTTCATCAAGATAATAATAAGGGAAAGAAATTGGTATTGAAGTAGTTGATGTTGTTTCAACTTCTAATCTTTGTAAAGTATCAGATTTTAAAGATGGAGAATGTGAATTTGGTTGTGTAGACATAATTCTATAATCCTGAGGAATTGATTTGAAATAATTTGATATCATGGCGACTTTATACAGATCAGAATAAGGTTAAAAGTTAAATTCTGATCTGAATCAGTGCCGTAATATGTGATGGCTGGTTAGATAAGCCAGCATTTTGGTTGGGGCACGACTGGCGATGCGATGCAGAAGAGACGAGGGGACGAGGACAGGAGGGACGAGGACAGGAAAAGGACCGAGGTCTCGCCCAGTATGCCTTCGAGTCCTCTGTGCTTCGAGTCCTCTGTGCTTCGAGTCCTCTGTGCTTCGAGTCCTCTGTGCTTCGAGTCCTCTGTGCTTCGAGTCCTCTGTGCTTCGAATCCTCTGTGCTTCGAGTCCTTTGTGCTTCAAGTCCTTTGTGCTTCAATTCTCCCCTGACTTATTCTCTTCCCTGTCAGTTCTCTCTCCTGAAATCCTCTCCTACAATTCTTTCCCCGTCATACTTCTCCCCGTCATACTTCTCCCCGTCATACTTCTCCCCGTCATACTTCTCCCCGTCAATCCCCCCATTCTACAATTCTCTCTAATTCATACATTCAATACTAACCCCTTTTAGCTAATCCTAACCCAACAGCATCCCTCTCTAAATCATAAATTGAATAATACTTTCTCAAGAATGCATCACCAACAATCGCTAAATCACCAATTGGTTTAGGGAAATCCATTGGTGTAATAGCTGAAATACATGAACCTCCAACTTCTAAAGTATAATCATATGGTGATAATGTGAAATTATACCCATTGAAATTAAATGTCAAATCAGGTAAACTATCTCTTGTATCACATTCAATTGAATATTGACCAGACCAAGATTTAGTTGCACCAATTTTTGAATTAATAATTTCAGCTAATGAAGAAGGTAAAGTAATAAGAGAAGTACCGGTATCAATAGCTGCACCAGTTGATTTTAATTCAGCAAATTCATCACCTAATCCAATTCCTTCAAAACTAACTTCCCAATATGCCTTTCTTCTAACTGGTAACCAAGTAACCTTACCATCAATTAATGATTTATCATATCCTCCAAAAGTTGCAATACCTCCATCATTTTCATCAACGTTAGTATCACCTAAATAGAATCCAAATTGTTTTGATTCTAATAACCCTTGATCAATTGCGTTATAAATTGGTGGAACAATCTTATTAACAGAAATTGTATTATAAGCTAAACCTAAAATTCCATCGAATTTTCCAAATGCAAAGGCTAAACCTGGTTCTTTAGTGGCTTCTGCAAAATCTTGATGTTGGATTTCTAAATCTCCAATTTTAAGAAAATCATTAGAAATATATCCTTCCATTGCACCACTACCATATTGAATATTGAATTCACTACCATTAGCTTTATAAGTTGAAGAGGAATCATGGTCATATTTGGTATGTAAGAAACAAGCTAAAGAAGAACATTCAGCAGAAGGAACCCAAAGATTTGATGATCCAGTATCTAAGATAACTTTAAAAGATTGAGCTGGGGTACCTAATTGAATTTCTGCAAAGTATTGAGCATTTGCATAGTTGGAGAGTGGGACATCATGGCCTTGGATGAATGGGATTTGGTCAGTATGTTGAACAGAAACATGTTCGCCACTGGATTCTCTAAATGTATTGATATACTTATTTTGTAATCCCGAGATATAACCTTGAAATTTTGTTGAGTCTAAAGTATCTTCAATTGGGACTTTTGAAAGTTTAGTTGAATGAACTTTTCCATTGACTGGGTTAGCTAAGGCTAATAACCCAGTGGCAATAGTTGTTAAAATTGGTAATGAAAAGTGCATAGGGATATTTGAGATTTATTTGTGTGATGAATGTGGGTTTATATGTGCGACTTGGTTTCCGAATTGGGACGAAATTGCTATGAATTAGGAAATGCTAAAAATAGGTAATAGGTACCCCAAGAAGAGAGACGATAGAGTGGGAATATGGGGGATTGGGGATGGGGATGGAGTAGGGGCAGGGAGAAGAGTTAGGAATGGAGAGGTGATGGTGTAAGGGGCAAGTGGATGTGTCTCGTCTATGTCTAGTGTGTGTGTATCAATTACCAGGGTCTGGAATGTGTGACTGATAGGAGATAGGAGCAAGTGAGACAAGGGCAGGGGGGAGGAGTCCCAGGGAGACACCCTTAGCGTGGGTCCTTAGCGTGGGTCCTTAGCGTGGGTCACCCTTAGCATGTAATCTATCTAGCCCATCTATAACCATCCTCTAATCCATTGTATCTCTCTATGCCTCCCTCGTCTATTTAGTCCCCGTGTCTACCATCCACAGTCCATATTACTCTTCTCCCAAAAACCGTAACCACACCCTGTACCTGCCTTACCCTACCCCTACACTACACCCTTCACTCCATAAATAGAACCCCATCTATCCCCTATCTACTCACCATTACCGTCTCCTACTCCTTTTGCACTATCTACAATCTCTGCTCTACAATCTCATGCTTATCTCATGCCTATCTCATGCCTATCTCATGCCTATCTCATCTCCTAATCCCCTTCTCTACAATCCCCTTCTCTACAAGCACCTTCTCTACTACTATCCTCCTCCTCTACCCTACTGTCCACCCCTTCCACCCACCTAACTTACTAACCTTCCCACTACCATATCTCCTTTTTCTCTTGGCTGCAAAACCTCGGCTGCAAAACCTCGGGTCGCATCTCATCTCATCATGTCGTTTTTCAAAAGTAAAGTCCAAAATTATAACCCAAGGAACCCCCTTCAACTTCAAAATATCAACAATCCAGATGATGTCACCACCGTATCTTCCCTAATCTCAAAAATCTCTCCAGAAATGTACGACGGTTACTCATACTTTGTCAATCCTTTATTAAGATCTGGACACCTTCAAACTGCGTATACTGCCCTTAATAAATTTGAAAATATCGATCAAATTTGGTATAAACGTGAAATTGTAACGGTTCAAGACAAAAGATACGTCGTGGATGGAGAAGAATGTAAATATGATATTTGGGAAGGTAAAAGTACATTTGCAGTAGATTATGTAAGTGATGAAAAATCATCAGATTCAAATCATCTCAAATTTAAACCATCATCTCAAACTGATGATTTACCTCCAAGAACTCAATATCTTAACCCAGACAAAGAGATCTTTCCTGATGATACAAAACCTCTTCTTATAGCTTTACATGGATTAAGTGGTGGATCATTTGAATCTTATGTTAGATCAGTTCTTAGTGAAGTTAAAGAACAAGAATTTGATGCTCTTGTAATTAACTCTAGAGGTTGTGCTAATCATACAATCACCAGTCCACAACTTTTCTGTGGATTATGGACAAATGATTTAAGATATTTTATTAATGAACATGTTAAAAAAAGATGGCCAAATAAAAAAGTATTCCTTATAGGATTTTCATTAGGCGGTTCAATTGCTGCAAATTATGTTGGACAAGAGAAGGATGATATATATGAACAAATTAAAGGAGCTTTTATTATGGGATGTCCATGGGATTTTTCAGATAGTTCATATGTCTTAAGAGAGAGTTTATTAGGTGATAGAATATATTCACCAGTAATGTGTCAAAATCTTCTTAAACTTCTTAATAAACATTATAAAGGTCAACTCAAGACTCATGAACTTGTGGATCAATATAATAAAGATCCTACTCATTTTAATCTCAACCATTTAAGAGATTTTGATGATAATTTTACTTCTAAATTATTTGGATTTAACACATCTTATGAATATTATAGACATGCATCACCAGTTCAAAGATTATTTAAATTTAGAGTACCAATGATTGTAGTTAGTTCAGTAGATGATCCAGTTTGTGGATTTAGATCTTTACCAATTACAGAAAGTGGTATTAATCCATTTGTTACTATAGTTACCACAAGTATTGGAGGACATTTAGGATGGTTTGATTTGAGACATAATAGATGGTATGCAAAGCCAGTAGCTAGATTGATGAATGAGTTGAGTAAGTATGAATTTAGGGGTGTTAATGACGGGATTGAGATGCCTTTAGATGTTGATAAGGTTTGGAAACATGATAGATTGGTGTAGAATTGTGTATATTTGATAGATAATGTGATTGATAGAGCAGAGTAGAGTAGAGTAGAGTAGAGTAGTCCTCTCATTGAGTCTCCCACGATCGTCCCCTTTTGCAACCGAATTGCGCTCGTCTCAATCTCATGGCTCCTTTTAGGTGGGTGAAAGACATCAGAGGACTTGCCTCTAATCCAAACGATAACGACTACCTTAAAGTTGACTACATAGAGGTCAATCTAAACAACAGTAGAAAGCTCATCACAAATATCAATCAGTTAGTCCATTCAAGTGATAAACAAGTCGATGTTCATATGGAGGTAAATAGCAGTTTAATGAAGTTAGAAAAGGCTAGAGATAATTTGCGATGGATAGAGTAGGGAAAGGCCAGAGACGGCCAGAGACCAGAGACGGCCAGAGACCAGGGACGGCCAGAGACCAGAGAAGACCAGAGGCCACAGACGGTCAGAGACCACAGACGGTAGGCTTAATCTCATTTCTTATTACTATACAATCTCAATCTATATGAATCACGAGTCTATACGATCTATACCATAATATACGAATTAAATATCTAGTCAGTAGAGCCTCTAGTCGACTTCCAACTCCACTACCTGGCCAGGGTCTCTCAAGGCCCACCTTGCTCCCTCTTTTCATGCTTATCTATTACAGGCTCATCATCAATAACGAAATCCTCCAACTGAATTTCATGGGATTCAGGTACCTCACCAGGCTTTGAATACTCTTGTCTCTCTAAATCATTTGTTTCTGGCTCTGTTGGTTTATATTTCATAACAACTAATGTACATCCAATAATAATAACTATACCCAAAACACTTAAAAACCCTGGGAAATGATTCCAGATCATCAAATCAATTATAATTGCAAATACCATTTGTGTATAAATAACTAAAGATGCTTTTGATGCTTTAACTCTTTGAACTCCTGCTGTTAATCCAAATTGATAAAGGAATCCTGCTATACCAATTGATATCAAAAGGACCCATTGTCTTGTTGTTTGTGGCATTGTAAATGATATTGAAGGTATAACCAATATACTAACAAAACTAATAATAACTGTAATTAATGCAAAATAATTAACAGATATAAGAGGATGAGCAGAATTACCAATTTTTCTTAAAATAATATAAACTGATGATGCTCCCATTACACCAAATAATCCAACAGCTGTTGCAAGAATTCTCTTTTCTGTTGAACTTGATTCAACTGATTCATTTTCTTTTGATTCATTATCAGCTTCAGATCCAAATATAAAGTTTGGTTTAGCAATTAATACAACCCCTACTAAAGAAACTAATGAACAAATCCCTTCAATTAATGAATATCTTTCTCTTAAAAGAATCCATGCTAAAAATGCTGTTACAAGAGGAATTAAAAATGTTATAGCAACTGCATCACTTACACTTAAATAAAGTAATGAAAAATACATCCCAAAGACTCCAGTGAATCCAACAACTCCTCTTAAAATTAACCATTTTCTAAGAGATTTTTCACCAAATGGAGCATGTGGAACTGATTTAGTAATATACATATATGAAATACAGCAAATATAGGTGATGGCCATTCTCACAAAAAGGATCTGTAATGGATGGATTGGGGTTTTGAATTCTTCATCTGTTACAAGTAGTTTACAAGCAGCAATCATTACAGCATTGAATAATTGGGAGATAACAAGGAGGATAAACCCAAATAGCTCTGGGGTGACAGAATTGATTGAAGGAATTGATAGGCTCATGTGAATATGTGTACTATGTGTTGGCTATGTTTTTTTAAAAGTATTGTGTTTATCTAATGTGTCTATGGTTTGAAGTTTAGACAAAAAATATTTAGATATGCTTGTTACCTAATCTAGTTAAGTAATGATCCGCATAACTACGCGGAGATAGTGTACAAACCAATAAATACGAAGGATAGGGGACAGGACCTGGTGAGAAGTGGGATAGAAAGTTTTAGGAGATTAAAGGATTGAAAAGAGATTCGGAGGAAATCGTTCAGATACTTTAGCCGATTAAGTGAGGAAACATCTGCTCGGTACTTCCCCCAGTGACCACTTTCACTCCACAGTCCTCTGTTACTAAGTTTAAATTGTGTATTATATATGGACCTATTTAGTGCTGATACAAATTCATGTATCACTATATACACCCATCCTCTTCCCTTCCTTTATCAAGTATCCAATATTCCATATTGTAGTTTCTAAGCTCATCACATCAATTTCTTTACATCTCTTAAAATATGCTTGCAGGACGTTCTCTCTTAAGATACCTTCACCAAAGTTAATCAAGTAAGCTCTATCTCCAAAAACAATATTGTCTAATGTTGTGTCCTGGTGGGCAATTCCGTGTTTATGGAGTATCTCTAATTGGTGTTTTAAATCCGCTTCAAACGAATCGAGTTTATCTAAAGTAATCTCCTTTGGTTTAATGTACTTCAGAATCAAACAATTTCCTCTTATTGGTGGACCATTTTGTCTTTGTAGTTTTACAGAAAATGGTCTATGTTTGACATAGAGACTATCTAACTCTTCGATCTCCACTACCTTATCAACTACCTTCTCTTCTTCGAAAAATTTATCTTTTATATACTGGACCGGGTAGTCAAGGTCAAATAGACGACTTAAAGGGTTATGTGGATCATAAATCTTCAAGACCATCAAAGTATCATCCAGAATTTCTTCTAAAAGAACGTTTTTGAGGTGTTTTGCTTCAATAGTATAAAGAGCAGCAAGGAAATTTGGGGAATCTACAAGTTTGTCAGTCCATTGGTTGTTAGTTATTTTCAAGCGGGTTCTAGGGGCGCTTTTAAGATCAAAAGAATTTGATACGATCTGATCTGCTTGCTGGAAGATATTGCTCAAAGAATTCTTTAGATCTGGTAATCTGTCATAAAACCTTTTAACCCTCTCTTCATCTACGTCTTTTGCCAGATGTAATAAATACACCAAACCTTCGAGAAATGTAGGCGACTGACTGTGAACATCTAATATTCTAACCTTCATTGGTATTTCGAATCCTGAGTCTGATTCTACTGATGATTCATCTTCTAGTTTCTCATCATCAAATTCTACTAAGATTAGAAAATAACCATCACATACAAAACCAAACATAACATTAGCACCTAGCATATGAACTGTGAGTTGGTTGAGGATGTCCTTCATGATGTCATTTTTGAAACATTTGAAGGAGATATGCCCAGGTGCTTTTGTTAAATGCCTGTCTTCTGGAAGGAATAGTCCTGGGGCCTCCATTTCACCCACACATTTGAGAACTCCCTTATGTCTAAATTCAAAATGTGGTCTCGAAGAAGTTCCTGGTGCAATCAATTTTGGCTCTCCAGTATTCATATTGATATTCCGGTTAAAGTCTAGTACCATCATAGAGCAAAGTGGATGTAAAATACGGCTTATCTGGTGTTCTATCTCACTTTTAACTGGTATCTGGAGGGTTCCACTTTCGTCATCTTGAATCAAGAACAACCTAGACCAATCATAATCAGGATTAGTGACTGCTTGATGGAGTGAACTTCTTATTTCGTCATCATCAATAGTAAGGAACTTTTCAGGATCAATTTTAAGCTTTAACATTTGACTGATGATGTTCGTTGTAGCTTTAGCAGTCAATGGTAAAGTATCAATGTTTTCGATTCTGTAGAAGAATATAGGAAGAGCCAAGAAGAACTGTCTGAACTTTTCCGGATGTTCTTCTTCCAACTCTATGAAGCACCTGGAAATTCTGTTTGTATGGGCACTTTCCCTCCCGTCAGATATGCTTCTATGAAAGGATTCGTAAGTCAACGGATTAGGGAACCATTGGGTGTAATTTAAATAGGAGTATGTTGGTGTTTGTGGTATGACCAGCAACACAAAATTTGTGATAGTTTCTTGTAGAGTTGCCATAAAAGAGGAATATGTTGATTTCTGCACTTTGCAGCAGGTTTTATAAATAAATTGCAACCGGTTTCCGCACGACCACATTAATTTGTTATGCTAGGAAATTTTTGTTCTGTTGCCCTGGGGGGAAAGAATATCTACTAGGGAAGAATTATTTCACACCTTCAATTTTCTTCCAGTAAGTTCTCTCAACATAGCTTCACCAAAGTCGGTTAATAATTTTGTAGTCCAACAATATTGTCACCCTGTATTACCGTCTGATCACAATTGAATTAGAAATTCCTGTTACTTGTTGTAATCCTTTGTGGAGCCTAGAGTCTAGCCTAAAGACTGTTCTACTATTACCTTCTCTTCTATTATCTACACTATCTACATACACTCTAAAGAACAGCACCAAAACCAAAAGTAATTTTAATAGTACGAATATAATAATCCTCAAAATTACCCCGAACTCTGTCTTCTTCACCAATTGGTATACCTTCAAATTTTACTACCATTTTAGTTTCACTTGAACCTTGATTCAAAGTGATGTTCAATTTTGCAAAATGACCATCTTTCCAATCTTCAAGTCTCCAGTCTTGAACGATTTGTTGATTTTCTACGAGGGTTGTAATTTTACTTGTGATTGAACCACCAAAGAGTTTCATGGTACTACCTACTTTAAAAGGGGCTGGTTCAATTAGAGGAGGAGATCTTGTCCAAGCAGCGATTCTTTGAGGATCTAAGAGGGTGATGTAGAGTTGATCAGCAGAGGTATTGAAGGAAGGTTCGAGGTGAAGAGTTGAGGTGTTGTATTTGGGAACGGAGGAGGAGGAGGTAGGAGCGGGAGTAGGGGTAGGGACAGAGACAGGAGCAGACACCTTCTTTTCTTCCTTCTTCTCATTCTTTTCCTCGTTCTCTTGATTGCTTCTGGTAAAAACAGAATTCACCTTATCCTTCTCCAATTGGATATCTGAACTATGAACTCTAATCAAAGTGCTTCCAAAGCCACCCAAAATGTCCCTTAATTGTGGTAAAATCTTTTCTCTAATCAATGGCTTAAGAGTCTCTTTCTCACTTGTCTCATTATAAATACTTGTACTAAATTGTAAGTCATCAGGTTCAGTATCATAAGCTAATTCTGGTACGGTGATAGATCCCGAGATATCATCACATGACTCTGTTGATCCAGAGAATTGTAAAACTAATTTCATATCGAATAATGAAATGACTTTACCTTTACGTTGACTTACTTCGCAGTCACCTTCAACTGAAGAAATTGATGAGATTTTAACGGATTTTGATGAGTCTTTTGAGGTGATTCCTACTAAGTTTTCATTGAAATATTCTTTGGCCCAAGAGAGACAATTTTTGTCTACCCAATGCCAGTTGTTTGGATTATTAACGACCATTGAGTGGAGTGAGTGTGAGGTGGGTGGGAGTGTGAGTGAGGTGGTGGTGAGGTAGGTGAGAGTGAGATGAGGAGAAGTTTCTAGAAAGGGGACATGGGGGATGGTTCTGTTCCTACAGTCGTCTACTGTTCCTAAAGTTCTCTACACTTCTTCACTTTTCTACAGTGTTCTCTACAGTCCTACAGTGTTCTCTACAGTCCTACAGTGTTCTCTACAGTCCTACAGTGTTCTCTACAGTCCTACAGTGTTCTCTACAGTCCTACAGTGTTCTCTACAGTCCTACAGTGTTCTCTACAGTCCTACAGTGTTCTCCACAGTCCCTGTTCTCTACAGTCCCTGTTCTCTACAGTCCTACAGTGTTCTCCACAGTCCTACAGTGTTCTCCACAGTCCCTGTTCTCCACAGTCCCTGTTCTCTACAGTCCCTGTCCTCTACAGTCCCTGTTCTCTACAGTCCCTGTCCTCTACAGTCCCTGTTCTCTACAGTCCCTGTCCTCTACAGTCCCTGTTCTCTACAGTCCATCCCACAGTCCCTGTCCTCTACAGTCCCTGTTCTCTACAGTCCATCCCACAGTCCCTATCCTACAGTCCATCCTACAGTCCATCCTACAGTCCATCCTACAGTCCATCCCACTCCCTCTCCCACAGTCCATCCCCGTCACATATATTCATTCACTACGCATCTACTTCCATATCTACTCCCCTAACACTCTCTTCTACAATCAAATCCCTTATCTCACTCTTCATAACTGCAGTTGTTCCCCTAGCAAATTTATAACTTCTACTCTTTTCTGCTCTAACATTTGGTGTTAACCAATTTCTATATAAAACTGCATCTTTACCAACTTCCATCACACATAAATCAACATTTGAACCTGATCCTAAATCATTCCAAATACCTGATTCAATAGCATTAGAACATAATTTCATAGCTTCTTCTTTAGTCATATTTGGTTTAAAATGAGTTTCTAAAATTGCCATAGCTGCTAAACTACCACTACCTAATGATAAATATTCCATTACATCAGTTGATCCATGTGCTTGTACACTAAGTAAATGTGCTCCAGTTGGGTCTGTACCTGCCACAATAAGATATGCTCCTAAATGTCCTTGATATTTAAATAAGTGTTGTTTTAACATGGTTAAAGCAGTTATAACTCTTGGAGGTCTTGATTGAGAGAGGGAATGTAATTCTAAGTTGGACCCGATTAATTGGGTAACGGCTTCGGTATCTGCTGCTGTACCTGCTCCAGCACACCAAATCTTTGGTGCTAATCTATGTAATTTTTCACAATTTTTATCAGCAACGATATTACCAGTAGTAGCTCTTGTATCAGCGGCTATGATAACACCACCATTGAACTTACAGCCTACGATGGTAGTACCTGTTGATGTTGCTTTGGGTTGGGAGTGTCCATTGGACACGAGGTGGTGATTTCTTTGGTAGTTTTCGAAACTTAATCCTGCCATTTGCCTTCAGAGTGAGTGAGGAGGAGTGAGAAGGACGAGGGAGAGGGACGAGGGAGGGGGTGAGGGAGAGGGACGAGGGAGAGGGACGAGGGAGAGGGACGAGGGAGAGGGACGAGGGAGAGGGACGAGGGAGAGGGACGAGGGAGAGGGACGAGGGAGAGGGACGAGGGACGAGGCACACTGACAATATTGACACCAACACCACCATACCTCCCTCCTGATATCCTTAGGTCTTTTCTCCAATCTTTCATGTCTCTTCTGTCTCTTCTGTCTCGTCCCTCGTCCCTCACCTCCCTCGTCCCTGTCTCGTCCCTGTCTCGTCCCTCCCTCTGTCTCGTCTGTCTCGTCCCTCTGATCTACTTCTCACCCATGAACAGATACAACTATACCTCCCCGTCAAAGATCAAAATAAAACTTGTCCCAATTGGCAATACCACCTCCCACTCCTTCTCCTCCCATACCACCTCCATCCAAAACCTCTCGGAAATTAGACTCCTAGACATTCCTTCAGTACCAAATTCAAAATTTTTCAACCCACAATCTTTCCCCAATGGTAGACTTTTTTTCAATTTCCAAACGACTCAAGATGACTCAGAAACCGTTTTCCTTCATGATTTCGAACCCTACAGAAAATCCTTCATTGTAATTGGTGTAGGGAATTACTCCGAATCTTTAGACACTTTAAAGATCCTCGACGATTTAAAATCCTCATTTCCTTCAACAATTGTCCAAAATTTAATCCTTTTTAACACCCCTAAAGACATCACAGAGGAAAACAATAAAGACAGTGATCATTCTATGAAAACAGTTTTTTATCATGGAATTTCTTCAAATTCTCTAACCCTTTTAGAATCTATTTTATGTCAAATCTCAAGAAATTTCTTATACTCTTTAGAAGCCTATGTAACGTCTTATCAAGATCTTAGTCTTAGAAGCCCCATCTCTATCAATGACAGTCAATTGTTAACAAAGACTATCAACAAAGCTCAGAAACGATTATCTTCAGGTGGTGGATCTCTACAAGTTTCATTTGATAAAAGTACTGATAAGTCTGTTGCTAATAATGGGAGACATTCTAAACTCTTGGGGTCATTTTATCTCTTGACCGGTAAATATAAAGATGCACTTAATAGTTTTACAGATGCTTTACTTTATCTTCGTAAATCTGATGATTCAATGTGGTTAGCAAGTAGTTTAGAAGGTATTGGAATATGTATAGTTTTATTAAATTATATAGGTGTAAATTATACTCTTCCTAGCGCAGTATTAGCCACGGTTCTTCTGTTATCAAAGGGGAAAATACGAGATTTAAGTATTGATAACGTTAGGAAATCTGGTGATTCAATGAGTACAAGTACAAGTCCAAGGAATTCTTTAAGTTCTATATCTACAGTAATTGGACCTGGAATGAATGCATCACCAGATTTATCAATGATTTCTGTACAAGATTTAATTAGACAAATCATGACAAGAGCCAATATTTATTTCCAGAAATCTACTGATGATTTAGAGAATACGGTTCCTGATATTGTGTATATTGAGTCGTTATTGAGGTATATATGTTTTTTAGTTGAAGTGGTTAAGGGGGATGGGTTTTGTGAAAGAGTTGTAAAATCTACAACTACTCCAGGTTCTATCCCATCAAGTCTTCATTCTGAAATCCTTGAAGAAATTGATAAAATCTTCTCTCTTCAACTTATCGACTTAAACCTTATTGACCAATGTAGAATCTATTCATGCCTTGCTTCTATTTATAATGATCTTGGAATGAATAGGAAAAAAGCATTTATGCTTAGAACTCTTATTGTAGGACTTTTACCTAAATTAGAATCTCTTGATATAGAACTTGATAAATCTGGTATTAAAGATATCATCTCTATAATATTTACCGATTATAAAATCACTTCTGATTCTTTAAATTGGACTTCTCTTCAACTTCAACTAATTAGAATTTCAATAAGAATTCTTGAAGGTGTTAAAGATTATGAATTTCTTGTTAAAATCTTATGTTTATCTCTTACAAGATATCTTCATTGTTTACCAGTAGATGATCAAGTTAAGATTAGAGATAAACTTGAGAATTTAAAATTATCAAATCCTTACCTTTCTATACCTCATTGTGATCCATTTTTAGTTAGATCAGTTCAATTAGTTAATGGAGTATCTAAGGATGAATTATATCCTTTCCCTTCGGTTGAATCTAATGGTAAAGAAAACACCCTCTTTAATCCTTTTGATAAACCCCTTAATACTCACACTAATGATATGATTATTAAGGATCAAATTTATCATGTTAAAGTAACCTTTCAAAATCCTTTCTGTTTTGAATTGGATCTTAATGATATAGAAATTGATTCTGAAGATTTTGAAACCTTGAAATCAGGGATAAAATATGATACAAAAAGGTATAATGGATTTACATCTCCTTCAGTATCTAAACTCTCACCTTCTTTAAGTAAGTTGTCTAATAGTAAGATCAGTGTACACAATCCGAAGATTAGGAATTTCTCATCTCCCAAATTATCAGGTAATGATAATGGTAGTAGTACGAGTATTTCTACTCATCAAATTCTGGTGATTATCCCACCGCAATCGCTCGAAACGTTTATTATACCGTTTAAAGCATTGAAGTCTGGGATCAAGGAGATCAAAGGGTTAAGGGTTTGTGTGGGTAAATTCACATCTCAACGGTTTGATATTGTATTAGGAGAGAGGGGCGAGGGAGAGACCAGGAAAGAAAAGGGACAGGGGGAAGAAGATCCACTCGACTCTGTTATCAAAAACCTAACATCTCCTCTGTCTCGTGTAATCACAACTACCCTCTCTCTTGATGTAATTGAACCTCAACCAAGTCTTTCCCTCCTTGAAATGCTGGTAACTAATAGTTGGTTAATGCTATTAGAAGGAGAAAAAAGAACCTTCTCTATTAGATTAGAAAACCCTTCAAAACAAATCATTAATTATCTCTCATTCTCTTTCTGGGACTCTACAATTCATACCCTAACCAATAAATTAAACACTCAAAAACTCTCAGCTCTTGAAGTATATGAACTCGAATGGTACCTTGTTAAGTTTAAATCATTCAAGATACTTAACAAACATGATATCGCCAATAAATACAAAATCATTCCTCCTAGTCAAGAGATAAAAATTGATTATGAGATTACTGGGAAAAGACATATGACCGATCTGAGAATTATTTTAGAATATGCTAATAAGGTACAAGAGAATTCATTTTTAAAGAGTATAGAGATTCCTTTAAATGTTACAGTAGCGCCATCTATTGAAGTAATAAATTGTGATATTATACCACTTTTTAGACCAAGTCTTGATGGATTCAAGTCAGAGAATTTTGGGAAATTAAGAGAATTTCTTGAACAAGTTGGAGATGGAATTTCAGATTTCTGTTTAATGGTAATTGATCTTAGAAATTCCTGGAAACAAGAAATAAATATAGATATAAAATATGAGGTTCAAAAGAATAAGATTTTTGAGTTCAAAGATAATCTTAAGAGTAGAAAAAGTATCAGATATTTTATCCCTATTAAAAGAGTATCATCAACAATTCAAGAACGAATTCCATCTCTTCGTAAAAAACAATATATTAAAGATTATTCTATAACAGATGCTCAAGATATGGAGATGAGACAAGCGTTTTGGCTCAGAGAAAGTTTACTTGAAAGGCTTTCTGGGACATGGAAATGTGATGATAGACAAGGAGAAATTGGATTTAGAAGTATTAAGCTCACAGATAAAATGGTTAATTGTTTGATCTATCAAAAGATCAAGGTGGTTCATGAGATTCTTGAAGAAGAAGGAGACAAAGTTAGAGGAGATGGTCTCTTGAATTTGGTACCGGAGAGGTTCTATATAATGAGAACAAGGATCACTAATTATTCGGATAAGGGGATTACTGGGATACTTAGACATATACCTCATATAGGGACAAAAGAGAGTATAGATAAGAGGGTATTATATAATGGATCGTTACAGTCCAAGGTACCAAAAACAGTTGGACCAGGAGAGAGTGTTGAAGTTGATTTAAGTTTTGTAATTTTGGAGATGGGAGAGTATGAATGGGGGGCCATAGTAGATGCTGTTACAGAGGGAGAAGATAATGAAGCGTTTACTATAAGTAGTAGGGAGCCAGTATATATAAGTGTAGGATGATATGATAGTATATATAAGTGTAAGATGATATGATAGTATATATAAGTGCAAGATAATATAGAGAAGAGGAGGGAGCCAGTATATAGGTGTAGGATAGTGTAGAGAAGAGTAGGGACAAGACAAGAGGAGGGACAAGACAAGAGGAGGGACAAGACAAGAGTAGGGACAGAGGACAGAGGACAGAGGGACGGACAGAGGGACGGACAGAGGGACGGACAGAGGGACGGACAGAGGGACGGACAGAGGAGAGGACAGCCAACAAGTGTCCATGGACTAAAGGTGTCTCCTTTATTATCTATATACAGTCCTATTTTACTTCTTTCCTGGTGCCAATTTGAACGGAAGCTCTTGTGCCCCCTCGGCTTCAAGCTTCGATATATACCTCTCCCTAGTTATATCGTTATACCTCTTCTGTTGGAAATATTGATACCAACTAGCAACACAATTATTTTGAAATTCACTTCTTAAAGGTCCACAATTATTTTCAACGTTTTGTTTCTGTTTTGGGTCAAGGGAGTTATCGATTTTATTGGCTGTAAGACATTCAAAGAATTTGTCTCTACTGTCCCAACAGATTTTTCTTTTATTTTTATCAGGAGGATCTTGTGGAGAATTGAACCAGCCCATAGTGTGAGTGAGTGAAGAGTGAGGAGTGAAGAGTGAGAAGAGATGAGGATGGGACGTGGGACGTGGGACGTGGGACGAGGTGGTACTAATGTGGGACTAATATAGGCGGCGAGGGACTGCGAGAAGAAGGTAGGGGAGAAAGAAGGTAGAGGAGAAAGTGAAGGAGATGTAGTTGAGGGGAAGAAGAGGCAAAGAGAGACAAGAATAGACATAGAGGGAGAAGACGTGAATTGTAGAGTTGTGGGGAGGGAGAGGGGAGAAAACGGAAGACTCATGTGTTCGGGTTTTAGGTCAAGTGTCAAGAGGTGGGGAGTATCAAGCCAAGGAGAAATCAATAGGCAGTACCACGACACAGTTATTGGTCAGTTACTGGAAGTCTCCTTGTTCTTGGGTCTAGTTTGTGTAGTCCATCGTCTTCACTGTTCTGTTCTCTGTGTTCTGTTCTCTGTGTTCTATCCTCGTCTGTCCTCTCCTGTCCTCTTCTGTCCTCTTCCCTGTCTCTTCCCTGTCTTCCCTGTCTCTTCCCTGTCTTCCCTGTCTCTTCCCTGTCTTCCCTGTCTCACCCTCTCTTCCCTGCCCCCCTCCGTCTCTCCCCGATAAACGGCGAACTGTGGGGCCGCTCCGTCATACTCCGACCGGTACAGGCATCGCAATGACATAAAACCGTTATTTTTCACCTCATCTCATCAATGTCAGACATCGAAGTTGATTACCAAAATGACCCAAATGATATCGAACATGCCCAGTTCGCCATCAGATACAGAACAAACTCAATTAGTAGTCAAACTAGTGAATCCCTTCCAAAAATTAAAATCTTAGGTACTGGTGGTACTATTGCTTCAAGAGGTGTTACAGGACATCAAACTGCTGGTTATAAAGTTGATTTAACAATTGAAGAAATCGTCAAATCTATTCCTGACTTATCTGCCACTTGTGAACTTTCTTATGAACAAATCTTAAACGTAGACTCTAAAGAAATTGGTTCAAAAGAAGTTGAAATCATTTATAAAGCCGTTTTAAATAGTTTAAAAGATTATGATGGAATTGTTATAACTCATGGAACTGATACCATGGAAGAGACTAGTTTCTTCTTACAATTCACTATCAATACCTCTAAACCAATTGTTTTATGTGGTAGTATGAGACCATCAACTGCAATTTCTTCTGATGGTCCAATGAATTTATATCAAGCAATTGTAATAGCATCTAATCCTGAATCTCGTGATAGAGGTATAATGGTTGCATTTAATGATAGAATCATCTCTGGATATTTTTTGAAAAAGGGTAATGCTAATTCTCTTGATACTTTTAATGCTATAGGTCAAGGATATTTAGGTAATTTTGTTAATAATCAAATTTTTTATTATTTCCCTCCATCAAAACCTGTTGGAGTAACTGATTTTTCACTTTCTTCAGATTTTGATTTCCAACTTCCAGAAGTTCCAATTCTTTTTGCACATCAAGGATTTAACACAGATATGTTAGATTTAATTTTTAATAATATGCCAATTAAAGGATTGGTGTTTGCAACTATGGGAGCAGGAGGTTTAAGTGATGTAACCAATAGAAAATTGTTTGAGTTAAGTAATAAGTATAAAGTACCAATTATTTATAGTAAAAGATCACTGGATGGGATGGTAACAATTGGATCGTTACCAAAATTTGAAGATTTAAAATGTGAAAATGTTGTAGCTAGTGGATCACTTAGTCCACAAAAGAGTAGAATATTACTTCAGTTGTGTATTGTGAGTGGGTATGGAATGGAAGAGATAAGGAAGGTGTTTAAGAGGGTATATGGGGGGTCATAGAGATAGGTAGGAGTGTGTAGTAATAGAGAGAGACAGAATATATAGGTGCAGTAATAGATAGAGACAGAATAGATAGAGACAGAATAGATAGAGACAGAATAGATAGAGACAGAATAGATAGAGACAGAATAGATAGAGACAGAATAGATAGAGACAGAATAGATAGAGACAGAATAGATAGAGAAGACAGAATAGATAGAGTGACGGAATGTAGGGAATGTAGGGAGGGAAACACAGATGGATCCTGGGTATTGTTCCTGGGTACTGTTTTGGAGAAGGGTACAACACAGGCTAAGGCATGCATTTTGTTGCTGGATTTCTAAATACTAACTTACAATTTGAAAAATATTTCACTACTTCCTATTTACTCATCGTCTTCATCTACTTCATCTCCTTCATCTACTTCATCTACTTCATCCCCCTCTTCGTCATCTTCAGATTCTGACTCTCCAACCTCACCTGTTTCAACCCCTGATATAGTACCAAATCCGACAGTTTTATTCATATCTCTAAGAACAAATGTCCCCAATGGTGGATAACTAATATACTTTGCTAAATGAATAGACTTTTTAGGCATGATTTTAACAAAGGCTGATTGACCTGCCTTTAAAGATCCTGGGGCGCTTTCAATATCCTTACCAGTTCTTTTATCAATTAGTGAAAGCAATTCGACAATCTTACAAGGGACACTGGCAGTATGGGCACTCAAAACAAAACTATCACCTACATATATTCTCCCAGAATAATTGATTATATTTAATTGAACTTTGATAAGTGAACTCTCAAATGGTGGATCATTATTAGTTTCACCACAAACGGAACCTCTTTGGATACTATCAGGCGAAACATCACCAATATTCAAAGCAATGTAGTCACCACTGCTAGCAGCATCTAATTGATTATTATCCATTTGAATCAGTTCTACTTGACATTCGATGTTACCTGGTACAATAGTAATATCTGTTCCAGGTTCAACTGTACCAGTTGCAACCTTACCAACTACAACAGTTCCAGAATCATCATTATAAACATCTTGTACTGGGATTCTTAATGCAAGGTCGGAATACCTATTTGGTACAATAATAGCATCAATTGCATCTAATAAAGTTGTACCGGATAATGAATCACTTCTAGTCTTTTTTTCCCAACCATTAAACCATGATAAATTTTCAGAACTCTCAGTAAGATTATCACCATTCCAACCAGATACTGGAACAAATGGAATAGCGTCTGGATAAAATCCAACTCTTCTAAGGAAACCTTTGATTTTGTTTACAATATTTCCAAAATTAGTCTCATCATATCCACAAATATCCATCTTATTGACACCAACAATCACTTGATTAATACCTAAAGAATGTAACAAAACGATGTGTTCTTTAATTTCACCATCCTGTTTCAATGCTGCATCCAATTCGTCTTCATCACTTGAAACAATTAAAAGAGCAGCATCCGCTTGGGAAGTACCAGTAATCATATTCTGAATATATTCTTTATTACCTGGAGCATCAATAAGTGAAATATGATATTCTGAGGATTCAAAATCGGATGATGAAATATCCATGGAAATACCTCTTTCCCTTTCATCTTCCAGTTTATCTACGACCCAAGCATATTTGGAAGAATCTTTGCCCATATCAGCAGAATCTCTTTCGTACTGTTCTATTAATTCATCATCAACACTACCACATTTGTAGATCAAATGACCAGCAGTAGTTGATTTTCCAGAGTCAGATTGACCGATTACGACTAAATTGATATGTGTTTTGTCACCCATAAGAAGTGTTTTTTAGAAATTTTGGAATTGCTGGGCTGTACTTATATATTGGTTGTGAATTGACCATGCACAGGAGGCTATTAAGGGAGAAAGAGTTGCCGTGACCTTATTAACAGATCAATTAGAATTACAGTATCTATTGTTATAGTACAATTAGAGATTCAGGCAAGATATAACGAATCCTATTGTTCTGAGACAATGAACAATAGAGTACAGAGTTATAGGGTTAATTGTGCATGAAA
Organism: Yamadazyma kanchanaburiensis; assembly: GCA_030555785.1. NCBI lineage: Eukaryota > Fungi > Ascomycota > Pichiomycetes > Serinales > Debaryomycetaceae > Yamadazyma > Yamadazyma kanchanaburiensis. The sequence continues at coordinate 53,973 of JANIVJ010000039.1, read as the reverse complement.
GAGTTTGAGCAATTGGCGGGAGAGTGCATGAAATGCATCCCAGAGGTTGCTGACGATGGATGAAAAGAACTTGAAAGAAGACCTGGAGAATTGTAGATGTTGGTAGATGGTGGTCCGGCCACGACCAGTGTTACCACCGGAGCTAAAGTTTTACTACCATCATGGAGAATTAGTACGGTAAATGCCTAGAGACATGTAAATATGCGTTTGAACAACTCAATTACCAAGCAACTGTGTTAATAGTAACATACTTGTTACTGAAATATCTTTTAGACTCTCCTTCTGGTACCCTGCCCTCCTTCTTCTCCCTATATCACACTTTACTTTCAAGAACCATGGCCAACCAAGAATTCGAAGCTGTTTTGGTGTTCAACCAAAGAAACAAAAGTCAGATTCATCCATGAATTCTTCTGCTAAGCTTTCACAGTCCCAATCGCCTAGTTCAAGAACTAGCTCATTTTCTAAACCGTCTGGATTGGCTGCAAAATTATCTTTAGTGTATCGTTTCTTGTAATACCCCATTAATTGCCACTCACATGAAACATAATAATTCTTTAATACACAGGCAAGTATCTGATAGGTTTGAGGAACTTCAAAGTTCTGTCAAATTGTGTTTTTTGTATATTCCCTAAAAAATTACAAACTGAAACCGGTTCCAACTATAACTTAATCACTATCACTCATAGAATCATTAGGTATATAATCACTGTCATCGCCATCAACATCGTCAACATCCATACCATCACTATCGTCATCTTCTGTATCAGAGACTTTACCTTCACTCTCACTATAACTCTCTTTATAGAACAGGGACTCTCCATTATCCCAGCGAGTTACCAAGATCCATCTCTCTTGAAAAGTATGTAGTCTAATTTTGTCATTGCCGATTAACTCTGGATCATATTTATCGTTAGTCAAAATGTCACATTCCTTAACATTTGTAAAATCATAAAATACTTCATCCTTAAATACACGCTTTCCATTTGATCTCCACATGATCTCTGTGTCTAATATTTCAAGAGTATGTGGTAGAATTATTACTGAATTCACCGCTTTTATATCAATCATTGTTAAAAATTTAATACTTGTTTTTGTTAGATCAATAACATCTCGTGACTCTTCTGATAGGGCAGAGAAGAATACTTCATAAGGTTTTTGTGTAATTGTGACACTTTGCATCTTTAGCTCTTTTAGCACAAGTGGCATACAATTTAGATGCTCAATTGATATTGGACATGTTTCCAATGAAATCGAAGTCAAATGGTGGGTCAAGTTCAAGGAATTAAACAAGCCAGACATAGCGGTACAGGTTAAATATGATTTGAGATCCAATACTTCCAAGGTTTCTGGAAGGTAAGAAGGAAGATACCAATCTATTAAAACTTCTGGTGGTCCATAATTGTACTTCAAGCGTCTAAGCCTTGATAAATTGCTCTGGAAATATTTTGTATAATTTTCACTTGTCCAATCCTGTAAATTATCACCAGCTATTAATTGGACTATCCCAACTCTCGTATTGAAGACTGTACAACTTTTTGGAAGTGTAAGACGTTCAATAGATTCGTCTTTTCGACCAGAGAGATATACTTCGGTAAGTTTCTCGAAGCTGTAGAAGTTTAATTCTTCGGAATATGATCCTGATAATTCTAAACACTCAACCGACTTGGGGAGCACGGAAGGCCAATCGTATGGCTTAATTTTGTAACAAGTGAACAGTTTTAACCTTGTCAAGTATCTGAAGTTTTGGGGGTATGAATCATTAAATAGTACCCACAATGTCTGTGTAGTTGTAGGAGGTTCTTTCCAATTATATAAATGGTTTCCAATCTCTATGATAGATTTAGGGTAGACATTTGTTTCGCTTAAGAAGTTAATTTGTGGATGCAGATCCTTATTCCTACCACATATATACAAGTATTGAAGATTTTCCAAAAATGAAAGATCAAAATGGGGCACTTGAATAGATAACAAGTTTTTAGAAGAGTACCTAAGAATGAGTTCATTTAGGTTGGGGAATCGATTGAATTGGTTCCAGTCTATGTCGACCCGGATTTTTGAAATATTTAAAATTTCAAGTCTATTACAGGTCTCTGGACTAATGAACTGTAAAAATTTCTTCCAAAGTCGCCAGTTTATATGAAGAGAAGTTAAAGATAGTTGGTTAAGGGCTTTCAATCCCCTATATCGTCCACATGAAAAGTTACCATTTTTGATGTTCTTAATATTCAAATGAGTGATGGCTTGTGGTAGAATAAATTTGTCCTCGTAGCATAATTTCAAGGATTTGGTGTTTGGAGGTAAGTCAAGGAACTTATAGCTCTCCGGACCAATTTCAAGTTTGCAGTTATAGCTAAAATTGGAGATCCTTTCACCGTGGTATCCACCTGATAGCTTGATTGGGAAGAATTGTACCAATCCTTGTTCTAGAATAAGAGGATATTTGACAGACAATTGTTCAAGGGTCTCTGAATCGAAGATTTTCAATATGCATCCCTCATTTGGTAAATAAGGAGGGGTGGTGATGAATCTAACAAATTCATCTACACCAAAAAAGCGTTTTCTTGAATATTCACCAAAAGGTTGGCTATCCAGCCAATTGTCTGTCGACTCAAAAAACACGCTATCGAGGTGTGGGTAAATGCAATATTCATTTCTAAAAACATGATATGTCCTATGTACATATGAGCCATAGTATACATCTTGAGATCTTTTTGGAAGGTAAGAGAGAATTTTGTGTATTATTTCAGGTGGTAGCATGATGTTGAGTAGCAAGATATTCAGTAGCAAGATATTCTGGAGGTGATACCAGGTAGGTGAAGTATTTTAGGCAATTATAAGATATCATTAGGTGATGCACTACTAGTAGAATCATCTTAGATAAGGACAATGTACAGGATACATAGAGGAAGGACAGAGTATAGGGAGGACAGTGTAGAGGGAGTAGAGAGACAGTGTAGAGAAGGACAGTGTAGAGGGACAGTATAGAGGTGTAGAGGGACAGTGTAGAGGGACAGTGTAGAGAAGGGCAGTGTAGAGAGACGGTGTAGAGAGACAGTATAGAGGGACAGTATAGAGGGACAGTGTTGACAGTGTAGAGGTGTAGAGAACGACAGTGTACACCTACAATTATCATATAACAATAAACAATACACCCTACTTATAAGCAGCTTCAACCTTATCCTTACAACTCTCTAAAATCTTTCTTCTTTGTAATTTTTGAGCAGATGTAACAAATCCGTTTTGTGGAGTCCATTCTTCATCTAATAAAACAATATTTTGTAACAATTCAATACCCTTTAAACCTTGAGATTTACCAGTTGATAAAAGACCTTGTAAAACGGATTTTACAACTTTTTTATCTTCAACTAAATCAGCCAATTCTTTACCCTTTAAATCATTTTCAGAATAAACTTTTTGCTCTTTTAAGTAACTTCTTAAATGACCTTCATTTGGTAAAATCATTGCAATTGGTTTAACTTTAGTTTGATCAGCATATACACAAATATTTAAAACGCACGTATTTGATCTATAAACAGATTCTAATTTCTCTAATGCAATATATTCACCATTAAGAGTTTTAACCAAATTCTTTCTACGATCAATAACTTTAAGATAACCATTTTCAGTCCATTCACAAATATCACCAGTTTTAAACCAACCATCAGGAGTAAATGCATCACTAGTTTCCTTTTCATTCTTATAATATTCCTTAGTAATTGGTGGTCCATTTAATAATAATTCTCCTTGATTATTCTTAGCAAAATAACCAGCTTCTGGAACATCAATTAATTTGGCTGTAACACTACCTAAAAGACATCCAGCAACTTCATATTCAAAATTCTTAAAGTCAACAATAGTTGTATTGGCAACGGTTTCTGTTAACCCGTAACCTAATAACATTGGACAGATAAGATTTGAGATAAAGACTTGAGCATCTTTTGAAATTGGACTTCCTCCATTAAGACAAAATCTTAAACAACCTCCAGTGGCTTGTTTAACTTTTTTAAAGATAACATCAAAAAGTCCAGACCCTGGAATGTTATAGTCTTTAAAGAGAAGTTTAGCTTTAAAAGCAGTCCAAAAGATTTTTTGTGTAAGAGGAGGTAATTCTTTAATTTTAGCCAAGACACCTTTTCTAACACTTTCCCAAACTGCTGCAACTCCAACCATAACAGTTGGTTTGAATTCAACTAAATCACTTTGACAATTTCTACAAGACGCATCGGTAAGAGTTTTTACATTGGCATAACCAAGAGTACTACCCCACCAGAAATTGACCAATTCAAAGGCCAATTCAAAGATATGAGCAAGAGGTAAAAAGGCTACAACACGATCACTAGTTCTAACTAATTCTCTAGTGGCTACAGTAGAGATACCACCAAGACCTGATAAAAGATTCCCGTTAGATAAAACAACCCCCTTTGGATCACCTGTTGATCCTGAAGTATACATAATACAAGAAAGATCTTCAGGTTTAGCAGGTTTAGTAGATTCATTACTTTCCTTACCTAATTCAATGACTTCAGGATAAGAGTAGAATTTGATATCTGGTCTTATCTCAGTGATCTTATCTCTGGCATTCAATGCATCTTTATAGAGTTTCCCACCAAATCTCTTATCTTCAGAATCAATTGGCTCAGAGTGAATGATATACTTGATATGTTCTGCGGACTTAAGAGGATTAATTAAATTACCTAAAAGAGCATTATCAGTGAAAATAGCATTACTTTCTGTTTGAACCAATGAATGGGTCAAACCCTTTTCTCCTAAGGTGTCATAAGCAGTGACAATAGGAATGTTTTGAGAGGCACAGGCCAAGTAGGTTTGCATCCATTTTTGACTGGTACTAGCAAAGATATGAAGCTTGTGTTCTTGACTTGGTTTAACACCAATACTAACCAATCCTTTACCATAGGTAGTAACGAGATCTAAGAGCTCCTTATAGGTGAGGAAATTGTACTTTGAGTTTTCATAGAAGAGCCATTCCTTTTCAACACTTTGCTCCTTACCATCAATGACCTTCTTGACTTGTTTCTTCTCTGAGTAAATCTCTTTCAAGTCTCTCCAACCCATAGCATTTCTTGAGGAATTTCTTTCACAAGATTCTTGAATGAATTCGAAAACGGTTGTAGCTTTAGAATCTAAAGGTCTTTCAACTGGACCTGATTTTTGAGTAGCTTTTCTTCTTGGTGCTGTTTCACCTGGTTTGGCTTCACCAACTGGAACTGTTAATTGATAAACCATGGGACTAGGGGATTAAATTTTTTCGCAGTGAGTGAAAGTGTGAATTTATATTGTTGGGGAGGGACGAGGGTGGGACGAGGGAGGGTCGAGGAAGGTACAAGCTGGTGCGAGAATAGCGAGGAACTAGTGAGAGTAAGACGAGGTGCGGATGACTGCGAATGACTGATAGCAAGCCATCATTGCTGGTAGTGAGACAATGAGAGGAAGGAAGAACGAGGAATGAGGAATGTGGTCCTCTAGGGTGTAGAGTTTAGGGTGTAGGGTGTAGGGTAGAGTTTATGGTCTATGGTCTATGACCTAAGGTCTACGGTCTACGGTCTACGGTCTACGGTCTACGGTCTACGGTCTACGGTCCATTTTTTTTTCCCATGTCTACAGTCTCGATCATTTCCTTCTCCTCTCGGCCTGTGGGGTCTGAGGGGTTCTTCTCCTCAGCCCAGAATTGATCTGCTAAGTATCCCTTCCTCCTTCTCTTATCCCTTATCCCTTATCTATCTCCTCTATTCTATCCCTCTCACTCTTACTACTCTCCACTCATTCCATCCACCCACTTCTCCTCCTACCCAACATTTCTATTGTTCTTGTGAAACTGTCCTCGGAGTGTACGGCCAAATTAAGGTACCGATGATAAGATAAGACAAGTGGGGAAAATATCCGAAGGTCCATCAGGGTATCAATAGTATCTAAATTCACTATACCAATCTTGTGTCCAGGATTCTTTCTGTCCAGGATTCTTTCTGTCCAGGATTCTGTCGTCTTGTGTCCAGGATTCTGGTGTCTTGTGTTCAGGATATCTTGTGTTCAGGATCTCGTATTTGCACCCGAGGCCGACACAATAGCCTGATAAGACACCTACCGTAAATTCTTCTCTACAAGTATATAGGATGTAGGATGTCGTAGGTGGTGGTAGATTATAGGCTAAGTCTCTGTATCAGAGTTGATTCACCGAGGTTAATAGATTCCGGGTTGATGCCATATAACCGATTTAAACCGTGGATCATTTAAGCTTTTATTGTAATACAAACTCTATATACTGTGAAGAAAATGTCTTCCTACGCCGGGACCCTGTCCCATACTTTCCTCTAGTCTCCTTTATTTCTCTCCTTGGGTATACTTACCTTCTCTGGTATCCTTCCATCTATCCTCCCTATTCAATCCATTCCCCCATTTCCCTTCTCTTCAATATCTCCTCTCCATAATCCCCATCTCTTGGTCCAATCTTTCCTCCAAATATATTCTGTTTCAATGCTGATAAAAGTTTACCGTATTGTCCAAGTGCCCCAGGATAGAGAAGATTGGTACTTCTTGCAGTTCTTTCACATCCTTTTACAGCTGGTTTACCTTCAAATCTATCAGTAATCCATTTTAAGGCAGCTCCACTTCCTTCTGTAACTTCAAGAAGATGTCCTGTAGAATTTGAAACTGCAAATTCAAATGAATTAATATCTCTATCACACCAAAAATCATAAATTCTTTGTGAATCCTTAAATGGAACAATTTCATCAAGAATTCCATGATATACAAAAATTGGAATTTCAGGCATATAATCTTCTGTATGTTCTGTTCCTAAAAGGTTATCATCAAGAACTTTTTTAACAGCTTCATTACTAAAGAATTCCCATCCATTCTTGAAGAATCTTTTAGGTCCAACAAAGAAATTATCAAATACATAGTGTACAATAGAATTGAATAAACAATAATCTAAAGCTTTATTAAAATCTTTTAATTTGCTCTCATAGACCTCTTCTTGAACGGCTTGCTTAAATTCAGGGAATTGGTTACTTATTCCTTGTAAAACATTTGGAGTTAATCCAACAAATGGACCACCATCAACAACTTCCATTAAAGCAGTAACATTAGTAAACCATCCACCTAATGCAGCACCTTTCAAATTACTTGACAAATCTTCTGCATAACCTGGTTGCAAAGATGCTGCCCAACTACTTGCAAGACTTCCACCAGAATATCCCCAAAGTACAACATCTGCATCTGGATCGATATTTGTTTCATTACCGGTTGTTAATGTTGCTCTTATAGCATTAAGAATTGAATAACCTGCTAACTTTCCAACAGTCATTGCTGCAAGTGGACCTTCATAATCTGTTGTCATAACAAAATAACCTTGATCTAAAGCTCCTTGAATAAGAATCATTTCGGCCTTACCAACAATTGTACCGATACCTCCTCCACCTAAAAATGAATATGAAGGTGCACATTTAGTACTTGCAGCATCTTCAGCAATATTATAACTAACAACTCTCGAAGAATTTGAATTATAAGGTTCAAAAATTGTTGAAACAATTGTAGTTGCATTACCTAAAGCATCTTCTGATCTAAATTGAAATTGCCATGTGTTTTTAATATTTACAGGGAAACCTATACTTCTAACTTGGGCTGGAGCTTTTCTCCATTTAAGAATTTCACCAGGTTCTGCATCTTCGAATCCTTCAGCAGATGCATAAAACTCATCATCATCTGGAGCAAGTAAAGTTGTGGGAGCAGAAAGAGCAACACAAAACAATAAAAAAAGCGACAAAAACTTCATTGAGTAATTAATAATTAGCGAAATTAAGAACCTTTATATGTATTCTTAAAATCACATTCGGTTAATTAATGATATTCGATTATATTGAAAACTTCCTATTTAGGAAATGTAATTATTCTGTGGGGAATGCGATGCTCATAACCAGTATAATTATGAATAGTGCATGTGTAAAGGATTATTATTTAGGTATAATTAAGGGGTATAAATGTAGTAAACGGAAATATTAAGGTTTATTATATAATCGAGTGAAGTTTAATTGAAAACTTACGTACATTTCCCAGTTGAGTATCTACGCTTCCCAGTTGAGTATCGGCACTTCCCAGTTGAGTATCTGATTAATTGGACCTACCAGTTTCTCCGTCTTCACTAGTACAGAGATGAAAGGAGGTACTAGCTTCTTTCTGGTGTATGTTTGTCCTTGTACTGCTCTTCCCAACGATTTCTACCCTTCTCTCTTCTCTCTACACTTTTCTCTTCTTCTCTTCTCTCTTCTCTTCTCTCTACACTTCTCTCTCTCTACTTTTCTCTCTCTCTCTTATATTATTCTATACTAATCTCTCCTCAAATCTTAACTCATTATTAACTGGTAATCCAACTAATAATCTCAACAAGTTTTCAACAGCTAATCTTTGCTTATTTAATCCATTAATTGGTTGGAAACCTGGTTTAGATAATGGAGCTTTTAACCAATAACTTAAAAGAGTTAAAACAGAATAAAAACTTTCATACTCTTCTTCACCCTTCTTTCTATAACTAACTCTTGAAAAAAATTCTGCCATAACAACTAAATCAATAATTAAAGGAGTTGCTAATAAAGAATCTTCACAAACATTATGAATAGAAATTTTATTATGACCACCTAACATTAATTCACTATAATATTCATCCATTGCAACTTTTGAATCTTTTACAGCTGGAAGATACTTAATAACAATACAATGATCAATTTTCTTACCATTTTCTTCATTATAAAGAATTTCATTACTTTCAATAATATCATCAACAACTGAAGACTTTGAAATTTCTTTTGATCTAAATTGTTTTGGTGCAGAAAGATTATATCCATCATTATTACCAAGATGATTATAAGAAGCAATTGAAATTGGTCTAATACCTGCATCAACAAGGAATTGAGCAAGAACAGATTTTACTTTAGTTTGACCACTTTTAAAATCATCACCTCCAATAAAAGATTTTTCTTGTTCAGCAAGTTCAATTACACCAGGAACAAATGTATTTTGAGGACTACCATTAATATAAGGAACACCTTCAAGAATAGAAGCAACTGCAAAGATAGTTGAAGGTGCAATTTCTGAATGATTAGATTTAATTGATTTAACAAGATTTTCTTTAGTATCGTTAACACCTTCAATTATATCACTATATCTTTCAGTATTTGCAGTCCAAAGAACAACAACTTTATCAAGATCATTTTTCTTTTTAAAGTCTTGAATATCTTTTCTAACTTTTTCTACATCATTCCATTTATTTTCAAGATCAATTTCACCATTTTTAAGGTTTGAAACATTATCAGCTCTGTCCTTTTGATTTAAAGCAATGAAATCAGGATAATAGATAGACTCTAATGGCTTGATATCTTCAATATATGGATATAACTTTTTTTGTAAGTCAATGTCTAAAACTTGAGCTCTTTTCATGGCTTTATCAAGTTTTAAACTACTAATATCCCAACCTCCAATAACGAAATCGTTTGGATTAACCATTGGAAGAATAGAGTTGAAAGGGGCATAGATATCATTACCTTCTTTATCTACACCTAATTTAACAGTTGAAGATTGAGTAACTGAACCATAATAATTTGGTTTAACAGTTTTTTCTTTTGTATCAAATGAGATATTATGTTTATTAGCTAAAACTGCACCAACTAATGTAGTACCATTATTACCACCTAATCCAACTAACATGACACCTAATTTAGGTACTTTAAGAGAGGTTTTAAATTCATAATCTGTTTTAGTTGGGGTTACATTGAAGATACCTGCTTCATTTTTTTCAACCAATGAATTTTCATAGGTGAAAGTAGTAGTAAGAGAATCGTTGGTTTTAGTAGCTTTTGCACAGTTAAAGTTAACAGACATGATAGAGAATTACAAGGGAAGATTTAGGGGTATTTATAGGGCTCTGGTCGGTGGGTACACTTGCTATGGACACTCTGGCTCTGGCACTACAATAGTCGTCCATTGTGATTTGCAGCCACACGGTTTCGGAATATCGGCCAATAAGAGTTTCGTAAAGTTCCTTGGTTGGGTTTGGAAAGGTTTTAACTGAGGGTTGGACAGGTTTTTGAGTGTGGTTTGGAAAGGTGTTGGATATCACTCGCCGAACTTTCGGCGAAAGTTGAAATGGTACACGCCCGGTGGAATTGACGAACGCAAGGCACTACGAACTCAATTACTTATTTTTTCAATTCTACTATATACTTCACCTGTCTCTTATCTAGCGAAAGCCATACCACTTAGGTTCTAAGCGTTTCTTTATCCCCCGTCCCATGCCCCCCGTCTTCTTCACCTCCTACCCTTTTCTCTCATGTTCATCCCTCTCGCCTTGACTACTTTATGCAGGAGCCAATAATTACAAATTGGGAAGATCTAATTAGGTTGTTTACATTCCCAACAAGCATGTGAAATAGGGGAACATAGCCAAGACGTGTTGAGGAGATAAGAATAGGGATGGACGGGATGGGACGGAACGGGGACATCAGACAAAGTGAAAGTAGACTAGACCACAGATGAATTGAAGGCAACAATACATAGGGAGAGTGGATTCCAGTAGAGAGAGCAGTGGACAGCACGGACAGTGGAGTATGGATAGTAGAGACTACAGAGGACTGTCATGGGAAAATTGATAGGATCCGAGTTTAGCCTGTGTCTTCATCGTGTAGTAACTTAACGTAAGCAGCAATTTCGCCGAATAACACCTTCTCTATCAAAATTCGTATTCGAGTGGGGAATATTTGGGACGTGTAAGTTGAATTTAATCACGTGAATTTGAGACAAACTTGTTCGCGCACGTGATATCGAAAATATAACAGATAGTTATGTAATAAAATGACTGATGTTTAGAATGGTTACTGAGGATGTTGATGTTAGGGATATTGCAGGGTGTCACTTTGCTAAATTTAACCAGTAGCCATCCTATAGCCTCTTTGAATATGGGATGTTTAGTTAGAGCTGTAAAAGAAAGTTTCCCACAGCTATTTTAGATCATATCAAAAATATACATGAAAAGAGGTCTTAGAGTTTTTTCTCGAAAATCGTTTGGTTTTAATTATGGTATATAGAGAAATCAAAAGAGGAAGTAATATTTGAAGAAAATAATTTCCGTAGGTATGATTTACATTCTGTTATCCATTCCTTTTGCTGGTTCCTTCTGCTCACTTCTTCTTCTTTTGGCCCTCTTCTTATTCTTCGTTCCTTATTAGTTCAATTTCTTTCCCTTCTCAAATATAACCTTTTAATCATACCACGCATACCTTATTCAGTCGAATTCCTTCCAATTTTGTCTTTTAACTCTTATTACCTCATTGGTCAATAATTCCATCTTTAGTTCTGTTTAAGTTATATTTTTCGTTACTACTTGACAAAAAAAATATTTTTTACACTTATGCCTACGTTGCCAATCAATATTGCCGTAGTCAAATAATTGTCTATAGTGCCTAATTACCAAAAAATAATTCCGTGCTCGATTTTACATCATCACTTGTTTTTTGACTCATTGACAATACCACAACCATGAATCACTTCGCTTGCTGGATGGTGTCATAAATGATCCCATTATAATCCCCACATGGTTTATAGGGTCTATTGTGTTGAATATTAGCCTTTTTCTTCATCTATTCTTCATCGTTTTTATATACAGGAACAGTTGCAAATATTGCGCATCATGCTGGCTATCAAGTCCAATATGGAACCGCAAGTATTTACGCCAGCATTGAATCTCTTAATTAGTCTTATTAGATGTGATGATGACGCAAGGGCTTCGTAATATCCTAAGTTGTGTAATTCGAAAATTCCAAGCGCAATTTATATAAATACTGGATATCCTACATTTCTCTCATTAACAATTAATGATTTCTATTTTATTACTACTTACATTCCTTTATCAAGTCATTGGTTTCAATATAGACGCTTCTAATGTGGCCATCTATTGGGGTCAAAACTCGGCTGGTCTGCAAACAAGATTAAAAAATTATTGTGATAATAACTCCGATATTATTCTTTTATCATTTTTATATTCCTTTCCAGATAATCTTCAATTAGATTTTTCTAATCAATGTTGGGATTCTTTTGACAGTGGATTAAAGAAATGTGATAGCATTGCTGAAGATATTAAGTATTGTCAAGAACAAGGAAAAATTGTTTTACTTTCAATGGGTGGAGCAATTGGAGCTTATGGATTTAGCGATGATGATGAAGCCACTGACTTTGCTAAAACTTTATGGAATAAATTTGGTGGTGGTGATGATGATGAAAGACCTTTTGGTGATGCCGTTGTTGATGGGTTTGATTTTGATTTCGAACAAAATCAACAAACTGGTAATGTTGCTTTAGGTAAAGAATTAAGAAAACAATTTAAAAAAGATACTTCAAAAACTTATTATTTAGCTGCTGCTCCCCAATGTCCATATCCAGATGCTTCGGTTGGAGAAGTTATGGAAGAAGTTGAATTGGATTTTGCTTTTATTCAATTTTATAATAATTATTGTAATTTAGGAGCTAATTTTAATTGGGATACATGGCAAAATTATGCTGACAATATTTCTCCAAATAAAGATATCAAATTATTTTTAGGTCAACCAGGTGGACAAACTGGTGCTGGTTCTGGTTATAATACTGTTGATACTGTTGGAAAATATGTTGATGAAATTAAGGATTCAGGAAACTTTGGAGGTATTTCTTTATGGGATGCATCTCAAGGAGCAAGTAATACTGATAATGGAGTTAGTTATATTGAATCTATGAAGAAGTTGATTAAGTCAAGTGGATCCAAGGCTGTTGATAAATCAACAACCAGTTCAAGTTCATCGGTCAGCACAACCAAAACAAGCACTTCTAGTACATCCAGCAGTACTTCCACCTCCAGTACTTCTTCCACTTCCAGTACTTCTTCCACTTCCAGTACTTCTTCCACTTCCAGTACTTCTTCCACTTCCAGTACTTCCTCTGCTTCAACAAAAGCCCAAAAGGTAACGTCTGAAACTTCTGAAACATCAACTTCATCAACTTCATCAACTTCATCAACTTCATCAACTTCATCAACTTCATCAACTTCATCAACCTCTTCAACCTCTTCAGCTTCGTCTTCTGAACAACCAAGCTCGCAAGTTGTCAAAGCCCCAGAATCAACACCACTTCCATCTTCAACTTTAACAATTACAGTTGATCCAGAATCTTCAACAAAATCAGGATCCCCAACATCAAGTGAAACACTGGCAATGATTACTTCATTTGTTGAAACATCCGTAGTACCAACAGTAACCACTAAACTTACTACAACTACAGAAAATGGAGTAAAAGTTACAAAGAAGATTACAGTAACTAAAACAAATACTAATTTTGTTACTAGAACTACCACAGTAGCACCACAAATTGTTACAGTAACTAAACAAAAAGTACCAACCACAGTGACAACAGTTAGATATACCAGTACAACATTTATTGCTGCTAGATACCTTGATCCACCTGATCTTTAATTATACCCAATGAGTCATGATGTGTATATAGTTAATACATAATGAAGAAAATAGTCTTCCTCCTTCTACATCCTTTCTGCTTCTCCCTACCGTGTATTATCTATATCTATATATAATCTATCCTACCTCACAAATCGCTAAACCTATTGCTACACTATTACTACACTCTTGTTATTACTTATTACGTCGTTCTTCCCCTTGTCTCTCTCCTTGTCTCTCGTTCCTGCCCCTTTCCCGTCTTTTCCTGTCCTTTCCTGTCCTTTCCTTTCCTGTCTTGTCCTGTCCTGTCCTTTCCTGTCCCTTGCCTGTCCTCAATTCAAATTTAACCCGTTGAATTGTGTAGAAAACGTACTGAAATGATCGTCAAGTGACTTGCTAATGTTTTGATTCTGAGCTGGCGACTGGTTTTGATATTGGAACCCAAAATTGTTGTAATGATTAGCAGGAGCCGATTTCTGAGGAGCAGAGTATGTGTTGTTGATGTAGTGTTGGGTGAGTAGATGAGATGGGGTTGCAGGTGGGGCCAGTGTAGTGGCCAGGGAAGTAGCCAGAGAGGCAGTTGCAGAAGCAGTTGCAGAGGCAGTCTGTGGTACCACAGTCTGTTGTCCTTGGGTCTGTCCTTGAGTCTGTCCCTGGGTCTGTCCCTGTCCTTGGGTTTGTCCCTGTCCCTTATACCTCATCAATGGCTGACCACTAGCAGTTGCAGCAGCTATTGCAGCAGCAGTACTACTCACCAGATGAATATTACCAACCTTTGGCAAATTCACCGGCTTATTAATCCCACACTTTAAACACACCAAATTCTTTGCAAAGTTATGATACTGACATGAATCATTCGTACACTTCCAATCACCAGCTCTAAAAGGTACACTGGTTGTATTGTTTTGTCTAAGAGGCTGATCATAAGGTTTCATTCTTGGATGAACTTGTTCTTGAAAAGCAACAGCACTTGAAGCAGGAAACAGACATCTAAAACATGCAGTTCTTCTTTGAAAGTTTGAAAACCCACATGATGGACATGTCCAATCACCAGGTCTTGGTCTATTTTTTGAAGCAGGAAATGGAGTTAATAATTCACTTGCTTTATCTAATACTAAAGTACTACTTGGTTGAATTTCAATAGGTCTTGAATTTAATGCTCTACCATTTAAAGAGAGAGAATCTGTTGCATCTTCATGATTAGAAAATACTGCAAAACCTGTAACTCCTTTATATTTTTTAGTATCAACAGATTTTAAACACCAAAAAGCTATAGGTCTTGCACCAAATTGAGTAAACCAAGATTCTAATTCACTTTGAGTAGTGTCGAAAGGTAAATTTGAAAGGTAAAGAATTTTTGATCTTTCACTTAAAAACACTTTTATATCTTGACTTGAATCATAAGGTTTAGTTAGTACGGTAGAATGATCTTCAAGAGGGAGAGATTTCTTAATTAATTGAATTAGAAGCTTAGAGTAGATCTCGCTCATTGAAGAAGAAGGTTCATTCTCTCCATCTACAGGACTTGTACTTCTACTAATATCAACTTCTAAAGCTGTTAAAATATTCATCAACAGATTACTTGAATACAGTAAGGCTTCAGGGTGACTAGATTGCCATTTACAGTATTCGTTCTGGAGATCAAAGATCCTTGGGTGTTGGAGGTATGGTGGTAATACCACCCCTTTATCTCTGGCTTCTCGTGGTAATTGAACTCTTAATTTTGCAATATCCATCGATACAAATGAGAAGTCTTTATTTGATGAGATGACATGAGTTTGAATCGATGAGTCGAGGGTGGTGATGGCATCTTTGAAGGACCCAGAAGACTTTACGTCATCATAAGTTAGGTGGGTTGTATGAGTACAATAAGGAGTTATTGGGGTATGAACTGGTTTGATGAGGATTTTATTTGAGTCTAGAGACTCGAGGGTTGAAGCATCGATGATGGAAAAAGAGAGTTGTATTATTTCGGTGGCATCTTTTGAGATGTAGTTGTTGGAGTCATCACAAGTTGTTGATATGTGGATTGTGATGTAGGCGTCGGACATGGTAAAATTTTTCACTTGCGTAGCGACTCGCTCTTAGGAGCGAAGCGACTGGGAGCGAAGGAGCGAAGCACGGCTGGTCGTCTGTCTGTACTGGCTCTGTACTGTCTCTGTACTGGCTACCATCCTGCCTACTGTCCTGCCTACTCTACTGCGTGCTCTACTTCCCACTCTACTTCCCACTCTCTTCCCACTCTCTTCCCACTCTCTTCCCACTCTACTTCCCACTCTACTTCCCACTCTACTTCCCACTCTACTTCCCACTCTACTTCCCACTCTACTTCCCACTCTACTTCCCACTCTACTTCCCACTCTACTTCCCACTCTACTTCCCACTCTACTTCCCACTCTACTTCCCACTCTACTTCCCACTCTACTGCCTACTCTACTTCCCACTCTACTTCCCACTCTACTTCCCACTCTACTTCCCACTCTACTTCCCACTCTACTGCCTACTCTATCTACTGCATATTCTCTTCTATTACTATCTACTCTCTTCTATTACTATCTACTCTCTTCTGTTATTATCCACTCTATCCTATCCCCCTATTATCTACTCTATCCTATCCCCCCTATGCAAAATGTGCAAATAAATTACCCCAAACTCGTCCCTCTACTTCTACAACTCTCCCCTCAAACTCTTCACTCCTACTTTCTCTTAAAACATCATTAGACTCTCTAGGCTTAATCTCTGGCTTGGTGGTACCAATTGTAATATGAAGAATCTCATTAATAACTGGTACTTCAACAACCTTTTCTTCCTCTAAAAATTCATCTACCTCAACCTCTATACATATCAACTTCGAACAAACTACAACCTTCTTCAAAACAACATTTGCACTTATCTTACTCACTTGAAAACCTGTCTTTTCAGATTTTTTTTGTACTAAAAGTTCATTCAATTTTGACCATTTTACTCCTTCTACTTTCAGTTGACTACAATGACCAAGAGTTATATGGAACTCAGATTGGATTCTATTGGATTGTTTTAATTCATTCCAAATCAAATCATCGCCAATTTCCAGTTCCAACAAATTAATTATTTGATCTCTATAAATTTGAATACCAAAGAAATCTGGTTTCTTTTTATCTTTAACCTTACCAAAAGTCTTTGTATACGTTGGTTTAAAAGATTTAGAAAATTCTACAGCTGATTCAATACTTTTCTTAGTTGGGATCTTTGGTACAAGTTTAGGATACTTTGAATTAAGTTGATTAAGAATCTCTTGAATACTATCAACAGTATCTTTTCTAAAATCAACATCAATCATCATATCAAACTCACTATCAGGTTCAAATCTTACATTGACAGGTTGAAACCTTGTAACAAACCCTTTAGAAACCCCAGTTGCTAAGTTTGGATCACTTGCGCTCTTTATAGATTGGTGATTATCACCTCTAGCTATAATTCTATTTAATGTAATATCAAGTAAATCTTTTTTATCCACTCCAAAAGGTACAAAATTCAATCCAATGAACATAAGCGTACAATCAGATGGTAAATAATCAAGTTTATATTTATAAAAATGATCAAAAAGTTGTTTTCTTTCTCTTCTTTGATGATTATTTCTATCACAAAAAACTGCTGGTTTTCCTGCTAATTCTTTAAGTGTATCAACTGCTAAATTTTGTTTTTTGGAAATGTTATCATTCTGTATATGTCCCCAAGAAAACAATTTACTTAATGCCATCCCTATAGTGGTCTTACCACATCCAACAGTTGCAATTGGAATGAATACAAATTTAGTGTCTTTTTCTTCAGTTTTTACCTTAGAAAGTTCCTCATTAATCTTGAACAAATTCATACCACTGATTTCATTCAATCCTAAACTTTCTAAGAACTTTTTCCTGATTTCAATAATTCCAAAATTCTCTAAAAAGAGATCTTTCTTTTCAGGGTATTGTTGGAAGTATTTAGTTACAAAAGAGATATAACTAGAGATTATATACTTTTCATTACCATACTTCTTCATAATCTCACTTAATGGTTTCTGGTTAATAACTTGTTTGGTTACTTCACGGAAACTACGATATAAAAGATACGGTTGTTCGAACTTGAATTTGAAAAAAAAATCATCTCCTTTTTTCTTACTTCTTACTACAAATCCTTCGATTTCTCTTTCCTTCCAAGTCCCTGTTTTCTTACACTCATTAAAATAAGAAATCAAGTCTTCAAAGTTGGATATTTCAAACGATTCAACATATTTAAACCCCCAGTCTTTAGCGAAGATTTCAACCTTATCCATAGGATATGTACGGAACTTTATAGTATTCATATTAATCCCATGAAGATAAAGACCTGAATCTTTTTCTTTATATGCGAGAATATGTTCTTCAAAAGAATCATCACATAATTCTCCTACAAGGGTTATATTATATTTATATAAAATAAGAGCTAAATCTTCAAGAGTCTTTCCAATACTTTCAAGTTGTTTCTTTAATTGAGATTCTCCTTCTAAGGCATGATTTTTAGTGAGATCATCTCTTTTTCCAGTGCTGTGTTTCGAACAAACGACAATTGTACCATCTGAGAGTCCACTAATAAATATAATACACCCATTTTCTTTAACTGTTACAGTATAAGGACCAGTAGTAGATGATTTAAGAGTAGATTCTCGAGTAGAAGCGATTTCATTCAAGTTGAAAAACTTATCGTAACCCCTTACAACGATTTTTTCATCGATAGTAAACAATCCTCTAGCAGGACATGGGACAAGATTTTTAGCGTAATCGAATTCATGAAATTTCCAGGAACAGATTTGTAGATTTGAAATTGAATGGGTTGTTTTTTTGGCACCACCTTTACGTTGGTTTAGAACGGACGAGAGTTTTGAGTGGAGGGCAGAAAGGTCTTCAGGGGAGTCGTAGACTGGTTGTAGAAGCATTGAGGTAGAGTGAGTCAGAGTGAGATGAGATATGAAGGACGAGGGAGAGGAGAATTACGCGGAGGGACGAGTCGAAGACGAGTCCTGACCATGGAAGAGTGGTAGGTCCAACAGAAGGACGAGTCGAAGACGAGTCCTGACCATGGAAGAGTGGTAGGTCCAACAGAAGGACGAGTCGAAGACGAGTCCTGACCATGGAAGAGTGGTAGGTCCAACAGAAGGACGAGTCGAAGACGAGTCCTGACCATGGAAGAGTGGTAGGTCCAACAGAAGGACGAGTCGAAGACGAGTCCTGACCATGGAAGAGTGGTAGGTCCAACAGAAGGACGAGTCGAAGACGAGTCCTGACCATGGAAGAGCTAGGTCCAACCATGGCACCGTAGAGTTTAGTCTTCGACTCGTCCTGACCATGTAATGCTAGGTCCAACAGAAGGGTGCTAGATCGACTCGTCCTGATAATGTAAGAGTGGTAGGTCCAGCCATCGCACCGTAGAGTTTAGTCTTCGACTCGTCCTGACCATGGAAGAGCTAGATCCAACCATGGCACCGTAGAGTGTAGATATACCTCGTCCATCTCGTCCCGTCCATCTCTTCCATCTCGTCCCGTCCACCTCGCACTAAACTCTCACCACCTCTCACTAACTCAATAACTCACAACTCTCCCTCGCGTTCTCCATGGTCGACATCGATGAAGCAGACGTAGAAGTCTTAAGCCAAAACCTCACCAAGAGCAAAGAACTCTTCCTCTCAATCTCAAAATCACTCAACAAAATCAACTCAAAATCTTCAAATGCTACTGAAAAAATTAAACCCATCATCAATGACGTAAACCAATTGACTGCTAAAAAAAAAGATATCGATTCAAGCTTATCTCAACTTGAAGATGTTAGTACATACACAGAAACTGCCAGTAAGTTCGAAACTACACTCGGGAACTCAATTGAAATCATCACTCTACCAAAATATCTCAACACTCTAAACTCCTCTAAACTTCTCCTAACGGAAATGAAACAAAAGATCAAAAGATTCCATGGGGTCTTGATCAATTTCGAAACTTTGATCGATAAAAGTGAATTAAAACTTATTGGTTATTATAAGAAACAAGTCGAAGGAGGGAATCGAACCGACATTCAAAAAATCACTAAATATTTTAATGGAGAGAATAAACAAATTCTTAAGATATTAATTGATTCAAGAAGTAAGTTACTTGTTGATAGAATGAAGAGAATTGAATCGACCTTGGTTTTCACCCCTAAAAATTTGGGACCAAAAAGTCCTCCTTATGAGAAGAAAAGTAATGGAGTATATACATATTGTTTAGAATTAAGTAGGTATTTAGAACAAGAATATCAACTCTTAAGCGAACTAAATAGTATTGAATTATTAAATAGAATTATTGATAAAGAAATGGATTGTTTTAGCACGATTCTAGAACAAAACTTTGTGGGATTCTTTAATGAAAATAATCTTATTAATAATGATATACTTTTACTTGAAATAACAGAATCAATACAAGAATTCAAGATGCATTTTTCATTTGATGATATTAGAAAGTATAAGGTTAATATCATATTTGATAAACTTGAAAATGTATTTCTTCTGTTATTTAAAGAATATTTTAAATTTATTGAAGGACGTATTCAACTGATTGAAAAAGTTACAGAACTTAATTCAACAGAAGTAGTTGTAGAATTAATTACAAAAATCCGTAAAATCTCTGAATATACTCTTGGATTAAATAGTCTTATAAGTCATTTTAGTATTGGAGAATGGCTTAATATTAAACAATTAAAATTTATAACTGTTTATACATCTGTTATAAAGAATGATATTGATGAGCCTCAACTCTTACTGAATTTCTTATCTGATTTAATCGATTGTATTATGGTAAATATTGAAATTAAAACCAAAGAATATAAGAAATCAACTCAAGGGTTTTATCTTATTAAAAATACAATTCTTATTGAAAGTATTATTAATAGATCTCAAAAACTTTATGATATCTTAGGACCAATTGGTAATGAAAGACTTGTAAAATTAAAGAATCGATTTTTGAAATTATTTCTTGATGATTGGAATTATGCTTCTTATATTATCATTAGAGATATGACTCAATTAACGGCTCTTTCTGCTTCTAATCAATCTGGTGAACTTTCTTCAAAAGAAAAGGAGAGTATTAAGAAGGTTTTCGAGTCTTTTAATGAATCTTTTGAAGAGGCCATTAAAAACTATGAGAAATTTAATATTCTGGATCCAAATTTGAAGAATTATTTAATTGGAGAGATTAAGAAGTTGATTATGAATGCGTATTTTAAGTTGTATGATAAGTATGCAAACAGTGGGTTTACGAAGAATAAGGGGAAATATGTGAAATATAATAAGATGCAATTTGAGAATATAATTAATGATAGATTAAGGTAGGAATTAGAGATAGATTAGTAGAGTAGGATAAATTAGTAAAGGTAGGAAAAGGATGGATTTAGCGTAGACTGGGATGACAGGGTTAACTTTACTGACTCTCTCTTTCATTCACTGTCTCTCCCACACTACTCTCCCACTCTACTCTCCCACTCTACTCTCCCACTCTACTCTCCCACTCTACTCTCCCACTCTACTCTCCCACTCTACTCTCCCACTCTACTCTCCCACTCTACTCTCCCACTCTACATGAACTGAATTGAACCTTTGAATTATACGTTCTCA
Organism: Yamadazyma kanchanaburiensis; assembly: GCA_030555785.1. NCBI lineage: Eukaryota > Fungi > Ascomycota > Pichiomycetes > Serinales > Debaryomycetaceae > Yamadazyma > Yamadazyma kanchanaburiensis. Next base: position 32,856 of record JANIVJ010000039.1, on the reverse strand, counting down.
TACTATTTACAATAACTAAACAGTTTATTCTTGTCTCCCATTTTATCATCCTTGGCAATGTACTCAGACTTCCTCTCTCCAGTAAACATCATATCACTAAGTTTAATCAAATACACTCTGTCCTAATGTCCCTCTTTTCCATCGCTGTATTCAATCCTCCTCTCTTCTTCTCCCATATATCTATTTCAATATCATCTCTACACAAAAAATGTACCTTTGTAAACCCACTTTGAGCTAATTATATTATCAATTATAAGTGAATGATGAGTCGGTAGTTGATTATAAGTTCGTTGTAAGTTGATTACTAGATGCTTGTAAGTGACTTAGCAAAAATTCGATTTTAAATCATATTAGATGATTTTTGCAAATATCACCAATTCAAATTTCCATGATGAAAAGAAAAAGAATGTTATGGTTATACACGCCCAACACCTTGATACGAAAAGATATTGGTCAAAGCTATTTCTAACAATCAATCAACGTTTTTCGATCTTAAACTCGTGAAGGATTTCAAAGATGAAGTGTTTATTAAGAGACAAAATGCTGGACTAAGAACAGAGACGAAGAACAACCAATTAAGTATGGCTATTTGAAGAAGAATCATACAGGGCATTGAAGGCTTTTACAATTTCAGAAGATAAAGCCGACATTCATAATAGACTTGCCCGAATATCAAAGTTTGATCGGAAAACACCGCTGAAATACGTAGATAGTATATGTTCTATAAAAGTATGATAGTAAAGGGTACTTAAGGCACCAAAGAGGTGTATACTAGCCATCCCTTAGATACAGTAGTGGAACACAGAGAGAAAGAAGCTGAAAATTTGAAAAGAACCCTGAACCAGCAAAATGATTTTTAGACCGACTGATTAAATGGGTTTATAGATTCTACAGAACCAAAGCCCTGACTTCATTGTAGTGAATATGTCAAATTTGATCCAGTTGGTCAATTGATCTTCTATACTTCTTCCATGTCTTCTGCATTTTTCTATTCCAGTCTCTACCCTCTATCGCTGTCCTGTGTATATCAGTGTCGTCACTCTACAATCTACAGTACTTAATTTACATTACATCTAAAGTAGTTAAAATCGGAAAACCTAAAATAAATCACCGACACCATCAGTCTCTGTTGAAACATGCTGTTACCAGTCAGGATGACACATGCAGTTACTAGTCATTATGACAAGAGATTTCAGAATAGAGGGGACCATGAAAACAAAGAAAAAGAAACAAAACACAATAATTTGCAACATAAACTATAAAGGACATAACGGTGGACAAGTATAATTAAAAGCCCGAAGAAGTTTAATTATACCGACTAATACGGGAAGAATCCGATGTAAATAATAAGACGGGCCGATTGAGCAAATTGATTGCTTCATAGTTTACACCAAGAAAACGGGATTATTATAGCCAAGATAAAATCTTGACATTAGAATGGCTTCAAACCATATAGAATTAAATTAGTTAGATTACATAGATGAAATTATAGGGCGGAAAATCGATATAGTCTCCGTAGTAAGATACGATACAAATCAAATGTTAGAAAATGGTAGATTGTAATTAAGGTTTACGTAACTTTAATGATAGCAAAAAACGGGACGGGTAATGATAATTAAAGGGGACCCGTGAAGGTAGCCCGAATAAGACTCGTACCGAAACGGGGAGTAATATGTCAAACTCTTAACATCGATAACTCCAGTTTCAGAGTATGGAGAAAATAGACGTTTTCCGATTGGCCAAAAATTGTAAAAGAGGAAATGAAGATACAGAAACGAAACAACGGTGACAAGAAGCGTCTAGACAATACAAGAGATTAGACTAAGAATATGTCACAACAATACATGTGGTGTAACATGAATTGTAGACTAGAGTGGAAAGTCAAAGCCGTCTCATACAGGATCGATCATCCTGCATATACGCCAAGCCTCTTAGTTGGCAGAAAAGGCGGTGAGACGTCAAGAAGGTGTCAGATTAGCGAACGGATAGTGGGGAAAAAGGGCTAGGAAGAAGGATGAAAGAGGGACAGGAAATGATAGATGGGTGATAAGGAAAGAGATAGGCAAGATAGGAACAAGAACCCGAATCTAAATATATAGTAGAATGTAAGATAGAGACAGAGGGCGATAGTGACAAGAGATTTCCTGTTTAAACCAGATGACTTGGCTTTACGGCACAAGTCATTCTGATTCCGCATAGGGAAAAAGAAATGAGCGGAATTATGGGGGACAGGACGAGGGAGAAGGAGGGATTAAAGAGAGGAAGAGATGGAAGGATAGGAAGGATCAGACGGATAAGAGGGATAAGGAGGTAGAAGATCTGGCCATATAGTCTAGTAGTACATATAAACCGGTGGTTCATCACCCCGTCGTTTTCCTTCAGATAGGGGCCATTTTCGCCACGCACGCTGTATGCAAGGCATTCGTAACTCGATCTTTAAACGGATTCTCACATATTCAATACACCAAAATATCTACTTCAATACCCAACGAAATCTCTCGGAAAAAATCCCATTACTATCCCCTCTACCTATTTCTCCTTTTCCGTTTCTCCCCTTGTCTCTATCATCAATATAAAAAAATAGGCGCAGCTGTCAATCTCTCGTATCTCAAAACCAGTTTGACAAGAAATTTGACAGAAGAAAATGACAAGAAAAAAAAATCATGTCAAATTTCTTGTCACAGGTATAAATTCAATACATTCCCAGATTTGGCAAATAAAAATCAATGAGTGACAAAATCAGTTTACCACCAATTAGTGACATTTTATCGAGTTATCCACCATATCCAAGGCCAGTTTTATCATTACCACAACCAAACGTGCCTCAACAAAATCCACCGCAATTTTTCACGTCAAAAGTGTCAAATTTCGGCCGTTTTCCCCCATTGACCGAGGCAGCTCCAGTTTATGGACATGGACATGGCCCAGTTCCTATGACACATTCTTGTCACACTGGTCACACTGGCCATGCTGGACCTGCTCCAGTACCAGTACCTAGTCCACCTAGTCAATACCCTCCTCCAGATAAATACTACCACTACCATTATCGCAACTATAAATCTTCTAACGACTCTTCACCTAATATTACCCCAACTTCTCGTTCTCCTCTTCCAACCGAAAGAATCAATCCAAAATCTCTCGGGGTAGAAAAACGTAGAACAAGAAACAACCTTCCAAAAGAAACAACTTATATTCTTTTGAAGTGGTTAAATGAGCACTTGAATCACCCGTATCCTAATTCATTTGAAAAAAATCAATTGATGCTGTCTACGGGATTGAACCAACAACAGTTGTCTAATTGGTTTATAAATGCTAGAAGAAGAAAGATTAAAGGGTTAAAGGAACAAAAAAGGTTAAGTGTATAGATAATGTGTATATGTTAATGAATAATGAGTATGAGAGAAAGAGAGGTGTAGTGTGTAGGGTCTAGTCTAGTATAGTCTCTAGTATAGTGTCTAGTCTCTAGTATAGTGTCTAGTCTCTAGTATAGTCTCTAGTATAGTCTCTAGTATAGTCTCTAGTATAGTCTCTAGTATAGTCTCTAGTATAGTCTCTAGTATAGTCTCCAGTCTAGTCTCTAGTATAGTCTCCAGTCTAGTCTCCAGTCTGGTCTCTGCTATATTCTTTAGTCTAGTCTCCAGTCTCCAGTGCCTAGTGTCGTCCAGTGTTCGTCATCCTACCCACGCTCCAACCATACTATTGTACCCCAGCTCTTTGTCACCTCCGCCAAGATCATATCACTAGTGTTACAATAACTTCAATTTTTCTTGACTTGATCTTGTATGGTCTTTTCTGGTTTGTAATATCACAGGGCTTCACTTGTCACAAGACTAACTAATTACGATGCCCTGATATACCTTCGCTTATTGGGTATATGGTTATGAAATGTGGCCCAGATGTGAATAGAACAATATAATTCAGTAACAATCAGATCATATGAGAGGTCAAAGGAGAAGAATAACTTAAAAGGCTACTAATGGAACTGAAGAACTAACAACTAAAACCCCTAGATAATTAATAATACCATGTAGTGGCTAATCCAAGGTAGTGTTACGATAGACCTCTAACAAAGATTAGTCTAATCAATACAAAGAACACAGTTTCATCATTTATATAGTTTATATATGGAATATACTAATTAGACTCTATTCTGTATAAACATTGCTATAGCAGTCTTTGACCCACCTTCCTTCTTCTGATCCAGTGCTACTGCCCAAGAACAAAAGAGCTACGATAGACCTCTAACAAAGATTAGTCTAATCGATACAACGAACAAAGTTTGATCGTTTATATAGTTTATATATGGAATATGTTAATTAGGCTTTAAGTTGTGTAAACATTGCTATAGCACTCTTTGATCCACCTTCCTTTTTCTGATCTTCTTCATTTCGCCTAAGAGGAAAAGTGTTACCACAGACCCCTAACAAAGATTAGTCTATTCAACACAAAGAACACAGTTTGATCGTTTATATAGTTTATATAAGGTATATACTAATTAGACTCTCTTCTGTGTGAACATTGCAATAGCACTCTTTGATCCACCTTCCTTCTTCTGATCTTCTTCATTTCGCCTAGGAGGAAAAGTGTTACCACAGACCCCTAACAAAGATTAGTCTATTCAACACAAAGAACACAGTTTGATCGTTTATATAGTTTATATAAGGTATATACTAATTAGACTCTCTTCTGTGTGAACATTGCAATAGCACTCTTTGATCCACCTTCCTTCTTCTGATCTTCTTCATTTCGCCTAGGAGGAAAAGTGTTACCACAGACCCCTAACAAAGATTAGCCCTATAGATACAACGAACAAAGTTCCATCGTTTATGTAGTTTATATACGAAATATGTTAATTAGACTCTATTTTGTGTGAACATTGCTATAGCATTCTTTGACCCACCTTCCTTTTTCTGATCTTCTTCATTTCGCCTAGGAGGAAAAGTGTTACCACAGACCCCTAACAAAGATTAGTCTATTCAATACAAAGAACAAGGTTTCATCGTTTATATAGTTTATATACGGTATATACTAATTAGACTCTCTTCTGTGTGAATATTGCAATAGCACTCTTACACCCACTTTCCTTCCTTCTTCTGATCCAGTCTTTATACACAGGCGCTATGCACTAAAATCACAAGATGCCCTAGTCCCCGATGTCCTAGTCCCCGATGTCCTAGTCCCCGATGTCCTAGTCCAAGATGCCCTAGCCCAAGATGCCCTAGTCCAGACACCTCTAGTCCAAACACCCCTAGTCCAAGATTCCCCTATTCCAAACACCCAGTCCAAACACCTCAGTCCCCTAGAACGTCCCTAGTCCACTCGTCTCATTCTTCTTATATACACACCTTTGCAACCTCTATTTACATTTCGTCCACTCGCGATGCAACTACTTCTCCATGAACTCTTGTGATGCCCTTGTGGCCATATCTGATAACATCCTAAACTCTATTAACTCCCTAAACAAACTAGAGTACAACAAAAATGGTAGGAAATATAAATTCGTCAATAATAGCTTTCAAAGAATCAAACAAGAAGACAAACATCTCATTTTAAATATTTCAGATTTACTGATGAAGTGTTCAATCATTTCTTCGTATAGTATTCTTCACAATATTAGTGAAGGGTCACTTATGGAGTCATACCCTGACTTCTGCTTATCTATTCTTGGGGTTGCTAGAGAATTAGAGACTAAGGAATGGTATGAAACGTCAAATATTATTCATTATACTCCACAAGTTGAATTCCCCGGTGATATGGTTAAAAACTCGATCAATTTCAGTCAACGAATTAATAAGACCCATATCAAAATGGGACTTGATCTTCTTACTGCTTCAAAGCTTAACTTCTTCCATACGGATCATCATTTAGGTACAAAGATTTATGGGGTATACCTTATCAAATTCATGAAAGAATATTTTGGTGATGAAAGTATAAATGATCCAAACATTCTTAAGGCCCTTAAGTCTTTTGTTCATTGGGGGTCTATCAAGTGTGTCTTGTATAACCTCAAGGTCCCAGATGTTTTATTAAGTGATGAAGAGTTTTTATTATACAAAGACTTCCCAGATCCATCACCAGAGTTGAAACAAGAAATTTGGAAAAAATATCCAAGTGGTACATCCAAATACCTGTTACTTAAGACATGCCTTATTCACTTATCTCAATTCGAATACTCTTCTCTTATTAGATACCCTAAAGACTCTAGATTCGATGTAAATTGGTTATTTGATCTTTGTGATGATATTGAAAAAAATCCAATCAAATATCATCTTAGATCTCAATCAAAGAACTTGACTCAAGAACCCGTCAATTTGAATGAATTGGCTCAAACTTATTCCGATCAAATTAAATCGTTAATGGGGTTGGTGAGTATACTTGTAAATGTATTTGAATTAGATTTTGATTTAAAGAATTCGAAAGTGCCTAAGATTGAAGACGTTGAAGAGCCTGAATTGATCAAAGAGTATTCAGAGATCAAGGGAAAGATTGATTTTTATGAGGAGAAAGAATGGAGTAGTGATGATATTAAGATGAGATTAGATATTGGTGATGTTAGTTTGAAGGAGGTGATAGAAGGTATAGGGTCAAGATAGGATACAGGACAGGTACTGTGTCAGACGATTTATAGGGTAGGTATTGTTAATAAAGACTATAGGAAATAACCGAGGGAGGCGATAGAGGTAGAGTCGGGATAAGATACAGGACGGGTACCGTGTCAGACGATTTATAGGATAGGTATTGTTAATAAAGACTATAGGGATTGCGTAAGTGTAAATTACCAGAGACTATCTAGTCGTAAGGTAATCAATACATATTTGAGCGAATGGACTTTTGCTTCAAAAAGAAGGTTTGTTCCCGTCTCTCCTTCTTATCTCATACTCTTCTATTTCATTGCATGTATATTAATAAATACCTAAAACCATGGCAATTTAGAATTATTTTCCCATACGAATTCCCCCTTCTCTAATCTCTTTTGGTCTTCTTCATCAAACATTCTAATTGCACTAATTGAAGGATTGGAAGGTTTGACCTTTCCTAAACTTTCCAATTCAACATCAACTTTTTCTAACTCACTCCCCCATACTTCAATCAGTTTAAATCCTTCACCATATCCTTTAGTAAATTGTCTTAAATAATCAAGTAATTTAAGTCTAAGTTTCTCATCTTGTCCTTTTCTAATATGTACAAGAAGAACTTTTATACAATTTTTGTCTTCAGAATAATCATAAGTCCAAATTATGAACCCAATCAATTCACCATCTTTTTCTAATTTAAATCCAAAGATGTCAGGTCCTGCCTCTTTGGTTGCAAAATATTTATATGCCTCAGACATATTATTATAATCAATTTTAAAATTTTTTTTATAAAGAGTATTATAAAAATATTTAGCTCTAACATGATACCAATCAATTGCAGTATGAGATGGAATAGTTGTTACAGCTAATTTATTATCAAGATTATTCATGATTTCATTATCATTATCTTGAGCATAAATCTTCATAAGATCTTCAAATTCACCAAATTTTAAAACAGAAAGATCTCCTTCATCTACAATAGTCTTATCATCAAACTTTCTAGATTCAACTGAAGTATCTAATACTAAAACAGGTTGCTCAAATGAAGTAAATCCGCATCTATTATAATATGGACCAACTTCAGAGTATAAGAAAATAAACCCATCATTAAATTCTTTACTAAAAAGTTCAACCAACTTATTAACCATAACTTCAGCTAATCCTTTACGTCTATAATCTTTATAAGTATATACCCCACCTATACAACCAGATTTTACAATTTTTTTTTTCTTTTCACCATTTTTTTTTTCATAAATATATGAATCTCTAACAAGTAATTCAATTGAAGATACTGGAACATTTAAATCATTTTTAAGCATAAAAACTCTAATATCTTTTGTCATTTCAACAGAACCAAGAACTCTTTCTCTATAAACATAATCCTCAGGGGTAAGAACACCTTTCCAAGCTTCAGAGTTTTGAAGTCTTGTAAAATCAGTCAATTCTTTATTATTTGTTACTTCTTCAAGGTAATAAGACATACTTTGACTCACTATCTAATGAGCGAAGATCTGCGACCATGAGGATGCAAAAAAAGTTGCAAAAATGGCAAATTATAGCGAGGAGATTTTTCGCAATTTTCATTTACTTGACAGTGAAAAATGGAACTTCTTCCACAAGGTCAAACTAATAGTGTACAAGTCTTATGGGAAGACCAACAAAACATTAATAAGTTCAGTTCTCTTATCACCGAGAAGGACGGACTTTCCCAACAATTGGAGAAATTAAAGACTGAAAAAGATTACCTTGATGATTTATCTTTAGAGTTGGAATTACTTGATGAGAGTGAAAAAATTCAATATAAAATTGGTGACGTATTTATATTCTTAAAGGTAGATAAGGCAGTCGAGAGGGTAGATAAGGATAATGAGGTTATAACGGAGAAGATCAACGAGTTGGAGACGAAAATTGAGGAGTTAGGAAGTCAATTAAGTCACTTAAAAGCAGTTTTGTATGGGAAGTTTGGTAATAATATTAATTTAGAAGCTTAGGTGTATAGGAAGCTTATGTATAGGAAGCTTAGGTAAGGATAAGACCAATACACAGATCGAATAGATTTCTTTTCGTTTACATTCATCTATATGCTCTATATACTCTATAATTTCTTATCTATTTTTTAGCTTCAAGGATTTGTTTAACAGATTCAACAACAGTTTGTTTGAATGAAACATATTCACCAAGCTTTTCAGCAGTCTTTTGAAGTTGAATGTTATCCCAGTTAGCAGTTTGTTCTTTACCAGATCCTGGTTTTCCAACAGGAATTTGATCTCTTAATTCTGGAATGTTTTCTCTAAGAACATCAACAATGTCTTGATTAGCATATGAACCAGCAATGGTGACATATCTAAAGTTAGTGATATCAGTTTCAAATGCATGAATATGAGCTCTAGCAACATCTCTAACATCAACCCATCCACCAACAAATGGAGGAACTTCATCTTGTGGAGATAATTTAACAATTGCATTAACCATTTCTGATGAAGTGTTTAAATCACCTGAAACTTCTGATGTAAAAGCTTGTGGACCGAAAACATATGCTGGGTTAACAAAGTTAATGGTAAAGTTTGGTTTTTCATTTTTAACGAAATCCCATGCAGCTCTTTCAGCAAAAGTTTTTGAACCACAATAACCTGAAACTGGATTAGATAAAGCTTCTTCAAGAGTAATTGGATTCCAACAATCTTCAGTAATTTCAGCTGGGTTTTCTTGAGCAGTACCAAAAGCACCAACAGCAGCATAAGATGAAGTAACAACAACTTTAGTAACTTGTGGAGCATGTTTTTTAATTGAATCTAAAGCATTATTAGTACCTTTAACAGCAGGGTCTAAGATTTCTTTTTGAATTGATTCTTTAACATCAAAATGGAATGGAGATGCAGTATGTAAAACAACAGTAACTTCAGGGTGGTTTTCTAAAGCTTGATCAAAAGCACCTTCTTTGGCAATATCTTCAACAATTTCATAAGAAAAAGCATCAGAGTTTAAATTTTTCTTTAATTTATCACCTTTAGCTGCTGATCTAACAGTACCAACAACATTATAACCCTTTTGGATTAATTGTAAAACAAGATGTTGAGCGATAAATCCGGTTGCACCAGAAACAAATACAGTAGTAGCCATTTTTAATTGAGTTATTTATTTAAATAAGATTAATAAAGAATTAAAGAAATCTACATGATTTATATACTAAATCAAAAATTGCGTTATTGCTTAAAGAACATGTTAGAATTAAACGGTTATGCATGAGAATGTCTTAGCAACTTTACAATTGCTTACAAAATTTTTTGCAGCGGCCGTTATCCTAAGCCAATAAAACTTGAGTACAGGACAAAAGTGTCAATTTTTGCAACGGCCGCTGTGCTGGAAAAAGAAATTAAATCCCGATTTTACCATTTTTAGCAACTTCGGATATAATTAAATCCGAGACTATAACCGATCTGACATACGTTAGTAAGATGTAGTGTGTATAGAATGTTCTATAGTAAACACCGGTTCTAAATACGTGATATGGAACGGGGGAAAGAGGGGATGGGACAAAAAGAAAGGAGACAAAAAGAAAGGAGACAAAAAGACGGGAAGGGCTGACAAGGGATAAGAGAGAGGACAGGGGCTATAAACTGTAGTGACGAGTTAATTGAGTATTGGCTCATGGCCACCACGGTCTCCACGGTCTCCACGGTCTCTACGGTCTCCACAGTTTATTTCTACGTAATCAAGCGTAGTGATTCACAATCTCAGCCATAGCCGTATAGTCTGGTAGGACCTGGCCTACAATGGGATTGTCATGAAGTCACTTCATGAAATAAGATATCATCACGTCAGAAAGTCTAAAAGGGTTCATCAAGTCTGTATGTAGTGTGGGTTGAGCACGTGATACATCTGGGGAAAAATCATAAAGCCAGTAGAAAGAGAAAGGGTCCATAGTCGTCTGTCTACTCTGTCTGTCCACTCTATCTGTCTACTCTGTCTGTCTACCCTGTCTGTCTACCCTGTCTGTCTACTCTGTCTGTCCCCACTCTCTGTCCACTCTCTGTCTACTCCCTGTCTACTCTCTGTCTACTCGTCTAATCTTACACTTATATTACATATATACACTACTCATCATCACTATCTTCATAAGTAGGCAATTCATTAAACTTTGCCCCGGACTCCTCCTTCTCTTCAACCCTAGGCTTCTTCACATCCCTTTCTCCCCTCTCCCTCTCTGGCCCCCTTACGTCCCTCTCTGGCCCCCTCTCCCTCTTCCTCTTTCTATACTCTTCAATCTTCTTACAACTATCAATAATCTCGCCCTCACTTACCCCATCTTGTATACTCAATAAAACCTTCTCTACAGTGGTAAAATGATTCCCATTAGATTTATCATCTCTAAATCTTAACATCTCCCAAAATCCTGGCTTATCAACTTTCTTCTTACACTCAGCAATTCTTCCTTGTAATGGCTCATTCAAAGACTTCAACAATTCCCAATCCTTATCATCCAAGTAAAGCCTTGTAAACTCATCATACTCTCTACCACCTTTCCAGACTAATAAATTAATCTTTTCAGGTTTAGAATCATAATCTATATAAGTAGAATCAGGATCTCGAGGATCCATATCAGGATCTTGATACTCATTATATACAAAATCTAATTTATAATCAATAGTATTTTCTTCAGCAGGTTTCCATTTTAAAAGCGTTGGATCTGTACCAAAAACATACGGAGTTTCAGCACAAGTAAAAATCAATCCATCAGATTCATGAAACAATTGATCCTTTTTATTTAAAACATCATCTGCATGATAAGATGATGTCATAAGTTTAAAACTTACTTTAAAAGGGAAATCAGGAGAATTTACAATTTCAGGATTTTTTTTTTTAAAATTATCAAAAGGCTTCATAACCTGTTCGGTAATATATCCTAATCTAGTAGGTAAAAATCTACTTGTAATATCTTTACCATTTACGGCCAAAGCATCGAATATACAGTACCTAAGATATGATTCACTAACATTTTTATTTTCTAAAACCAATTCTCCATCGAGTAGTGTACCGTGATGAAAAGTTTTTGAGTGGTCTTCATTAAGAGAAAGAGGGAAATGGATATTTGGGATGTAGTAGTATTCATTTTCTCTGGTGATAAGGAAAACACCTTCACCACGTTCAGGGTGATTAATTATAAATAGGAGACATCTTAATCCGTCGGATTTTTCACATACAAAATAATCTTTTTTGAGTAGAGTTTCTGTGAGATGGTGTCTTTCGAAAGAAACGGGTTGGGATCCGGGGAAGTTCGAGTTTTTACGATTGAGTAGGTCTGCTACCATAAGACGAAGTTCGTGGGTTTCTTCTCTTGGGAGTTTTTCTCCGGGGATTGTAGGCATATTTCTATCTTGTAATATCATTGTGAGTGAGAATGGAGAATGGAGAATGGAGAAATTGAGAAAGGGGAAGATGGGGAGGGGTGAGAGGGAGGGACTGGGAAAGGGGATGGGATAGGGAGAGGGATAGGGAGAGGGATAGGGAGAGGGAGAGGGATAGGGAGAGGGAGAGGGATAGGGAGAGGGGAGATATGGGAGAAGGAGGAGAAAAGGGGTAGTCTTTAGTTTGGATAGGGTGTAGGAGGTAGATGGCTGGCTGCGAAAGCCAGAGACCAGAGACCAGAGACCAGAGACCAGAGACCAGAGACCAGACCAGAACCAGAACCAGAGACCAAATAACACACTACACTACTTGTTTCTTTTTCTACTCTCGTTATATTCATTACTACCCACTCTATAAACTCTCACACTCCTTTCTATAAACATTTCTTATCTTATCATTCGAATCTTTTAACCCAAATTGTCCTCCATCAATTGGTTCATTCACCACATGCAAAAATTCTTCTCCAGTAAATCCATACCCTTCAGGTTCAGGTGTATCTTCTTTCTTATCAAAATAACATCCTTGACAAATATCTTTTTCTTCCCAAGTTCTCCAAATTGGCGAATCATCAGATTTACAAAATCCACAAATTGGTAGTGATATCTTAGGCACAGATTCTTCAACAAGGTATTGTTTAAGATCTTCTAAATACTTAATTGCCTTATTAGTGGCCAGGTTCTTACTATTTAATTTGAGGAGATCTTGTATAAAAAGGTGTATTAAAGGATGCTCTTCTTTAGCACCAGTTTTCTTACTAGACACTGTAGGAGATATAAGATCTTGATGATCTTTACACCCAATTCCTGGTACTGGTCTACAAGATTCATTCTTCAATCTATACTTACCATCACCAAGAGATCTAAATCCAAATTTACTACAAGTTGGATGGTATACATCATCACAACCTCCACATTTTACACCTCCAACACCCCCACATAATCTACATTTCTTCCCTTCTAAATATACCTTATCTATGCTCTTTATCTCTACGGTATTGTTTATCAATTCAATAAGTAATCTAGACCTTACCTTTGAATCATTAATATCACCAAGACTAGAAACATATTTTTTATAGTTGACTTTATTATACATCAATACTGGTTTGATTTCAATAAGATCAATGTTTACAAGTAGGCATTGGATATGACACCATTTTCCTGAATCAGTTACGGGTTTGAGGTAACCAGGTTTTGTACAGAGACAACAGGTATATTTTGTTTCATAGAATGGGTGGATATCGTTGGTACAACAATCACAAATCCAATCAGTAGGTTTTATAGAAGGAGGGATCAGAATTCCTATACAGGAAGAATGGACTGAGATACTACAACGATTACAGGTGAGGTCGGGAGAGGAGTCAGTACATACAGAGCAAGGGGACTGGGACTGGGACTGGGACTGAGATCTAGGCCCTGGAGCCATGGTAATGCATCGTTTAAGACCAAAAAGCTGTTTGAGTTTGAATTGCTGAAGCCAGTCATTGACACTGGACAATTTAGGGACAAGACTGTTTCCCGGACCAAGACTAAGCTCTTGAGGAAGCTGGTATAAAGGAGATGGGAGTGGATTGATGATATGATCTGTTTGATAAGGTTCTAATGGTACAGGAGATGGAGAAGGTGAAGGAGAAGGAGATGGGGAAGGAGGTTTTGGTTTTGATTTCTTTGGACCAGCCTTTGGTATTTCCTTTGGCTCAGGCTTTGGTGATATCTTTCTCTTGACCTTCTTCTTCTTCTTTGGAGTCTCAGGAGTTATACTCTTCTCTTTACTTAAAATCTCTTGACTATCTCTGATCAATTCATATTCAATCTTTTTCTTACCTAATCTTTTCTTTTCAACTTCATAAGGATCTTCCCAAATTACCCCATACCTTCTCCATAACCTTGCACATCTAAAACAAAGACCTGTAACAGTATCACCAGATTTTTTATCAAATCCAGTAATTCTATACCATTGTAAACTTTGATTAGTATTACAATGTTTACATAGAAATTGTAATTTTTTAGTTTGTTCAAGATCAAAAGAAGAATCATCATCTTCATTAAAAAGACGATATGATGGTTTAGATTTAATTGGTTGAATTTTCTTTTTCCTACCATCAAAATTCCCCCAAATTTTTTTACCATTTTCTGTCTTTTTCCAAAGATAATAATACCTAACTATAGAAGAACAAGGTACTGATTTTACAAGTTTATAAATTGGATATAATTCACTACCAAATTTTTTAACTCCATTCTCAAACAATTCTATTTCTTTTTTAGTTAAAATTGGTTCACCTAATGATTTTTTTGTAATTTTTGAAGATAATTCAAATGCTTGGGTGGTGTTTCCTTTTGTTTTGAAATAGTTGTTAAGAATCTTGTCTAAAAAATTGGGTGATTTAGGGTCCATTTTAATACTATGCGCAATAGAAGAACATGATTCTATATACTTGTCTAATTCTGTAAAGTTATTGGTGATATCTTCCCCAAGAGGTTTCCATAAAAGGGTACAAGTTTCACCATCACCATCATCTACACCTCTTTCTACATAACCTTTTGGTCTTGGTTGAAGCCATTGAGGATAATCTTTAGGAGAAACATCTTCAAATTGTTTAGGGAGATCTAATGGTTTTAAGACTTCTTGAGTCTTTGATTTTTTCTTCTTAGGTGTTTGACCTACTACATCATAGTATTGTATAGGGTGATCTATATACTCAGGAATATGACCAGCTTGATGTTTAGTACCGATTCTTGTAGCAGCTCTTGGATAAGGAGATCTATCGTCCAAGTCTACGGCGTCTTCAAGTTTACTGTGGACTCCGAGGTATCTCATACACCATTCTTCTTCAAGTCTACGTTCGGGGAGGGTAAGGGGGTCAGACTTGAGGAATTCTATAGCGAGGAGTTCGTATCTGGGGAGAGAAGGAGATGGACTGGGACCAGAAGAATTAGCACCTTCCTTTACGTCTGTTTGTGGAACTGGCAGTTCTGACAGTCCCAGTTCATTTTCCTCTTGCTCCATCTTTTTCTCTACCTTTTTCTCTACCTTCTCTCCTAACATGAAAACCCGCTTCTTCTTATAATCCTCTAAACTCTTCTTTGTACATCCTTCACAATGCCAACTAAACCCCCTACTTGGCTTCTTCATCAATGGAGGATCAAGACAATAAAGATGATAGAATTGATTACAATCTGCACAACTAACACTATCTTGTGTAGAACACCATTGACCACAAATCTCACAAGTACAAGAATCAGATTGAAATCCAGTGATTAAGAACTTGGTCATTTGTGGCTCTACGAATATATACTCAAACCGTTTATTAAGACCTTTGAGGAAATTTTGACTCTTTTGATTAGAATTTTCTAAGAGATATTTGGTGGATACTACGTCATAGAATTTCATCATATACCGATCATAGAGTTTATCGAAAAAGAATCTATTTGGGCCTTTTATGTATTCTTCAAGATTGGTGATATCTTGTTTATGCATTACATGAGCAACACCACGGAAACTTGTGAGAGGACAAGTATCTGTATGCATTGAAGCGTAGAGAAGTCTTGATTCTACTGAGGACTTAGAGATGTCTCTGGGACGATAGAACCATTGGACCTGGAATGAATACAGTGAGAGGGCAGGTCCAGAAATGATAGTTGATTCTTGGACCTGAGTTCTTGTAGTAGGGCCCAGAGAAGAGGAGTCATTGGAGTCACTGGTTCCTTGATCCAGTGAGTCTCTAGACTTAAACCCCATAATCTTACCAATATAATAAGGCTCTCCTGGAGGCTCAGAGATCATATAAATGAACTGATTCTTTTGAAGAGAGAGGTATTTTGAAGGCTTAGATTTGGACTTATATTCCTGAGGAAGGTTTGGGGTTTGTGGACAATGAAGAGTTTTAGTTGAGAGGTCAAGGTAAGCATCTGAAAGGGATAAGGGGGTAGAGAAGTAGTCAATGGGGGTAGGAATTGGTTGAAGGTTTAGTGGAGATTGACCTGGGATCTGGACGTGGGCCTGGGCCTGGGCCTGCGCTTGTGCTGAGGCTCCTTCGGTGGATTGAGGATTAGCTGATTGGGACCGGGATTGGGACGACTTGGATTGGCCCTGGGACTTCTTTGATTGGGATTCAGTGCCTGTAGACTCTAGTGGTCTTTTCTTTGAATTCTGGCCTTGGGTCAGGGGCTGGGTTTGTACCAAAGTCTGGTCTTGTTCTTGGGGTTGAGAGTGGTCTTGACTAGAGGCCTGAGACTGACTTTGATCTCCTTCTTCAGTTTTTAATGCTATGGACTCGGGAGTTTGACCATTGTCTTGAGACTTCTTTGGTCTTTTAGATTCTTCGAATATCGAATCATCAAGATTATCTGAATAAGATTTATTTATGGTAGCCTTTCTTTTTGGCCTGGACATGGTTGAGAAATTTTCAGTGAGATCAGAGAGAAGAAAGAGTAGGGAAAGGTGACGGGGGATAGAGTAGGGACAGGGGACGGGGGATAGAGTAGAGGAGACAAGACGAGGAAACAGGACGAGGAGAAGGTAGATGGAGAGCACAGTAGGGGGAAATAGACGGAGAAGGGGACAGGAGTAGACGAAGAGAAGTGGACGAGTGGAAGTAGACGAAGCACAGTAGACAGTAGACGGAGCACAGTAGACGGAGCACAGTAGACGGAGAAGTGCAACATCAGGTTAGACTCATCAGACTACATACCCCCACCTCCCCCCTCTCTCAACTGCCCCGTCTCTGTCTCTATCTTATCACAGGATCTTCATTAACTATACACTAAATACTTAATTAACCTGTAAGCCTAGACTATCACCATCACAGGTCCCCCCTAATAACATCATACGTCTCTCCTCAATTTCTTCATCTTGTTCAGGGGTAGTTTCTTCAACTACACACGTGATTATAATTCAGCTGTTTTTTGAAAGCTTTCTATCCATCTAATAGGAGGTAAAATATAAGGACCTTCTTGTTCCAAATTGTGGACTGGGGTAAGTCCTACCCTGTCTACCCTGGATACCGACTCCCTCAGTGGAATTGGTGTCTACATTCCTCTACATTCAATCATACATTATCTATCTACTCTACTCTACTCCACTCCACTCTACTCTACTCCACTCTACTCTCCTCTACCCTCCTCTCCTCTACCCTCCTCTCCTCTACCCTCCTCTCCTCTACCCTCCTCTACTTACCTTTTCCCAACATCCTCTCCAACCTCTCAATCTCCCCCACATCTTCTGCTCTCCTTACCTTATCCAATAAGTCCTGTCTTGTCTTTTCATCAATTTTCTCTATCAAATCCCCCACTTTTCTGTCATTAAAAAATTCTTTGGCCCCCACTCTCTCCTTCTGTGTAATCTTTTCAAAATCCAATACAACCAATGACGGAATTAACTCAATCATAATCCACCGGTAATTCTCCATAGTACTAACCGGATTATCTATCAAGACCAAATTTTTCAAATTTGGAAAATTCCAATCGGAGATATCTCGGAGATGGAAATTACAATTAATGGCCGAAAGGTCCTCTAACGATTCGAACCGGGTACTATTTAAAGAATAGAGCTCTAAGTTATTATTAAGTAATAGAGATTTTAAGGGGATCACATGAGATGGGGAAATATCGATGAGGTGATTATTGGTGAGGTCTATACAATGGAAATTTGTCGGGAGAAAGTCGATGGAAGTTATGGAGAGGTTTCTTAGGAGGAGGGTTAGGTGTTTTGATGGGTTTAGGGTAATTGGGGATGTTTCAATTATGGTACTTGTTAGTTTCATGGAGGGATGAGATGGGAGAGTGCGAGATGGTGGTGTAGTACGAGATGGTGGAGGATAGTACGAGGCTGGTGCGAGACTGGGAGTACGAGATGGTGGTGTAGTACGAGATGGTGGAGGATAGTACGAGGCTGGTGCGAGACTGGAAGTACGAGGCTGGAAGACACGAGACTGGTATCTGGTTGTATCTCATCGTCATCTCCACCTTTCCATACCGTTCACCATCGCTTTGCTCTGGTTCACATAGTAAAATTCCTCTTATTCATGATCGATTTCTCTAGAACTTTTTGGTCCTTCTCTTTGTAAACTAATGACTCTTCTGGTGTAGAACTTTGGTCTGATATTGGTCAAACTAAACCGATCACTTCTTTAGAGAAGAAACAAAATTGTTATGTTGCTTTATGGTGATTTATAAATTACAAAACAAATTTCTCGTGATCTTATAGAGGGTCCCTTACAGAAAGATCGTAGAACAAGATACAAGTACCACATCGAACAGCAAACGTCTCTCAACATAGCAGGAATATTTGATCTCATGTTATTGGAACTATACACTATAAAAACTATATATCCAATATACTTTATCCTTTTATCAGATTCCAGATAAATGGTTAATCAATGGTTCCCTTGATTCTCTATCCAACAGTTGATAAGTATCAGGAACACCAGCAGTCAGAATTACAGTTTGAAGTTCATTCAACAACAAGACAAAAGACTCTTTGGGTGTAAGAAAAGCTTTTAACATTTCTCTGTTCAATGGAGTATCTATTTGACCCTCTGAATGAGGAAAATAAAATCTAAACACTGTGGTGAATGTTTCTTCATTCATCTCATCAACAGGACCAGGGTGAATATCTGGTGGGATATTAACACCTTGATTATTAATTGGGAAAGCAATAGTACCTGATATACAAATCCAAAGACGAGTTACTAACTGTATAATACGTATGAAGGGTGCGGGGTTACCATTAATCATTGCTGATATATAGTCATACTTTGTATTTCCAGTAACTGGAATTCGTTTATCTATTAAAATAGTAATTTTATCTTGGATTTGCTGAGCAGTTGCTTTAATAAGAAGCCCAAAAGTATCAAATTTTGCTTCCTCTGGCCAATTTCTTGGATAATGAAGTACTGAAGATAATATCCACTGAATTAAATAAAACCCCATTAAATAAATTTTATTTGAATTCAATTGGTTTCCATGAAAAGAATGATTGTATCTCACACAAATGTTTTGCAACCACTTCTCACTTTTCAGGTTTACACCAGTCGTGGCAACACCAAAAGTATTATATAATTAATATATTCACTTCAAAAATATGTACCTAATCATAATTTAAGTTGTATATAGGGTCTGCTGTAAGTCTGCCGTTCTTGGCCAAACCACTACATCTGTTCGACGTGATACAAGGTGAAAATGGTTTAAATCCTCTTAAATCTCTTGATAATAAAACAAAACTTCGACCTTCAGAAGCAAACCTTTATTATGAATTGGTTCCTAACCTAGCATAATATCACCAGTTGGTTATAATTTACTGCATTCTTTTTCAATCTGATCAGGTCATCAATCAAGAAAATAAATTATTATTAAAAGTAAAAAAACAGGATAAATTGTCTATATTGATTTGTAATACATAATTTATCAGATTTAATAGAACATTTTGCTTTTATGTCCTCCCATTTCTCAAATATCAGCTCTTTAAACTACAGCATTGTCTAAAGTGTTATGCCTCATATTACATAATCACACTGAACTTTCCTATTTTCTCTACTCTTTCATTCTCTATTTAACCCTTTGATTTTTTCTATTGTGAAATCACTTTCTTATGGACAAATTTTCATTTGATTTAATAGACAAAATCCTTGGTTACTTGGCACCATATATCAGAAAACAAGTTTTCGAAGCAAGCATTGATGATGACTATAAAAGTTTTGATGAACTTGATTGGTGTTTCAAAGAAGAAAAACCTCCTATAAAAATATATATTGGAACTGGAAAATATTCCAAAAGTCTCTCCAAACCGTGGTATCAACGAGTACTGTCTTTAAGATCGTCAACTAAAGTTATCATAAATGTGGATGAGTTTCTCAAATGGTTGAATAAACCACCTTTCTATCCTTTAAATGATATTTTGATTCGAGCACCACCAGAAGCAATTATGGAGCTCTTGAATAAGCAGCCCGATATTACAAAACATGTTCGGTTCATATTCAATACCCCTATAAGCCATTTGTTTCGGGACAAAATTAAATACGATACAATAAAGGCTTCTGAGATTTTGTCAAGAACCGTCGAAGCGAAAACCTTAATACTTGATAAAATATATGAAGTTGAGCTTCCAGTTAACGTTGACACCCTAGTAATGATTGGTAAGCCAAAGAACGTTGGATCTATAATGAAGAAAATAAATTCAAAAGCGCTAGAATTTCGTTGCCCTGTCAAGTGTAAGATACCTTTGATTGTTGAATCACTTACCCTTCGTTATTTCCAAGACAATTTAAACCTTCCAAATTTGAAACGTTTGTACATATCAGAAGTCGGCCCAGATCATTTTGATTTATCAAAACTTAAAAAACTTGAAGTCTTCAAAGTTTATAGGGGAACGGGTCGTCTGATTAAAATAACCCACCGGGAATTGAAATGCTTGCATATCCGGAACGCTACCTGTGAAGATTTAAAATTGGAATCTATAGAATCATTAGAATTAAATTATAATTTTGAGAAGCTAAGTAATCTACAGTATTTAAAATATCTTAAAATTAAAGGAGAAGAAGCTATCTCTATTTTACCCCAATTTCCCAACTCATTGAAGGAATTAATTATAACTGGATTTGGCGATATGCTTCATGTAGATTTGACCTATTTGGTACAGTTGAATAAGTTCAGCATCAAAACAAAAAGTATTGGAATTTTAATAACACCGCCCAATTGTAGAGTCTTGCATATATGTGTTTCAGAAGGGAAAAAACTCATAATGGGTAATAGAGTAGATGAGTTAGATTATACATCCTCCTTTCTTGAAGTCGAGGGAGACTTGCCAAATTTAAGATTGTTCAGAAGTCATTCAAAGTTAAGCTTTGAAATACCATACGTAAAAGACTTATATGGAACATGCTGGACAGGAAACGATTTACGAGAATGTGTTCAGTTGGAATCCCTAAGATTGAAAGACTTTAGGCCAAATGTACTTAAGAACTTGGTAATTCCTAGAACGTTGAAGCTTTTAGACATGGCTCATATGGTAGTGGACAAATCTTTCCTTCAAAGTTTACCAAGAAGTCTTGTAGTATTAATATTAGAGCATTGCTCAATAGTAGAATATATTGATGATCCATATTCCACTACTACATTTGATATAGATATATCACATACAAGGTTGAAACACCTCAAATTCGTACACTGTAGGTCACCACACTCACACATGATAATTCCAAAATCGATTGAATGGATTGAAGATGAGTATGATGACTGCGGATCTAGAGAATTAAGAGCTAGAGACTGGGTCAAATTTAATAATATAGATTCTTGTGATATAGTGAGCTATACAAATATTTGTTTTACAGGTTAAGTTGGTTGTTTAGGCTATAGGAGGTAATATATATTCAATACTATATACTCATGTTTGACGGGAACCAAGTACAACCTGTTCTGCAGCTTCTGCAAAAGTTAAGTCTTCTTGGCCTCCAAGTATTTCGTTTATTTCATTAACTGGCATTGCAACAAATGGAGTAATCAAAAAGTTGGATTCTTCTTCTAAATTAACAATATGATCTAAATTGAAATACATATAATTTCTTAATTTATTCTTATTTTCATCATCAAACTCTACGTTTTGAGCATTAGGGAAATAAGATTTAAAAAGCCTCTTGAAAACTCTTCTGCTCATAGTATCAAATTCCGAGTTAACTGGAGGGATGACTTTTTCACCCTTTGAGTCAACTGGATATTCAACGACTTTGCATTCAGTAGTATTCTTTAAACAACTTTTGAATACCCAAAGTCTAATGTACTCTTCAGACCTATTGTCAGACCATGTATTCATATATCTAATTCTATCACTTTCGCCAGATTGAACCTCAATATCTTCTCTTTCTAAAATTTTAATCATATTTGTAAATTTATCAGGAGATGCATCAAACATTTTTTCAAGGGTAGAGAATTTTGCTTCTTTAGGCCAATTTGTTGGGATAGGGGGTTTTGATTCTTCTATTGCTCTTATTGCCCGCAATTGCTTGCGTTTGTTTAAGTCAGGGGCAGATTCAAAATCAAAAAAACTCATTCTTAGTGGATTGTAAATTAAATTTCGCAACCACTGAAGCACTAAATTTGCAGCCACCAGAAATTGAATTTAGTGCGGCCTTGTCTTAATGAGGAGTTTATGACATGGTTTTATTTCTCTGACTCACACTTTACCTACTCTACTAAGTTTTCAAGGCTGTAAATAGAGATAGATGTAGATAGATATAGATATAGATATAGATATAGATAGAGATAAACGTACACATGTAGTGGCAGTAGATAGATAGAGACAGTACCATCTATCTAGTCCTAGTGTCTCACGGTGCGATATGACTAGTACAAGTATAAAGTGGTATGAGATTGGACGTTGGATTATTAATTCACTCTTTCTAGACAGTACTGGAAGAATTGGCTAATGTAAATATACAGTGGAGAGTTTAGCTTCTTGTAGTGGGTCCTTTGTGGTGAATAGTAAATTTTGCAGCCACTGGAGATCCTATCATGGCAGTTCTATCTATTCCATGTTTATTGGGCCATTAGTTGGGCCATTAATATCCACCCTTTCTCTTGACCCAGTATTGATTTGATTCATAGGAACTATCACATAACACGGGTCATGGACTGTCTACTTGAGATTAGATTTTGACACATTGAAAGTCTGTGTGTGTTTCGACACCTCTCCATACTCTGGTATCTCCAACACACACTCGTCTTTCTTCACATTCATTAAATACATAATCTTCTAAATACTGCTCACTCTACACTCTACCTTCTACACCCCCTTAAACACTTGTCACGGTACCCTAATAAATAGTAACACAACTAACACACCCATTCTCCAATACTTCCCATATACATCTACCAAAGCAATAACACCTTGATCTCCCCCAATCACTCATATCATTAATAGGCATTACATCTAAATTAACCAATTCGCTCTCATTTCTATTTAAAAGAATTGGAGTTGGGACTTGGCCATTCCAAAACTCCAGTGGTATATCTTCAAAGTATGTATTGGAGTCAATCTTAGAACCATCAAAAGTATCATTTTTGAAGAGTTGGAAATGACATTTATTCCAATGACTGAAATTTGAAGATTCTACAAGGTTACCATTATACATGATGACTTTACAAAGAGTACCGTTGGAGAGGTCATAGAGGAAGTCAATACCATATTTGAAGTAGTTATGAAATTTAAGGATTCGGTGGGGGGATTGATGAAGTTTAAGAGATTTATGAATCAAGAGTCTAGAATCGAATTTATTAAAGTAGTCATCTGGGGGTCCTAAGAAGTTTAAGATTTCTTGTTGGGTGGTGGAGTTAATGGAAATGGGGAGGGAGGTGGGGGTAGGTGATATAGACAGTGACGAGAGGTGAAGGACTAGGGACCCTGAGAGGTTTGATTTGAGAGAGAAGTGGGGGAGTGACAGCGAAGTAGTGGAAATGGAGGACGGGATTGATGAGGTTGAAGTTGTGGAAGGTGAGAGGGATGGAGATGGTGATGGGCACAGGGTTTTGGACAGATTCTTGGACAGGGTTTTGGACAGATTCTGATTGAACAGGTTTTTGGGGACATTGTTACCTTGTTCAGTGGAGGAATTTTGATCAATGGGGGCAGTGGGGGCAGTGGGGGTTACCTGTCCAATTGGAACGTCTTGCATAGGGCATTGCCTCTCCCATTCATCCCCATAGATCATCACCTCCTTACACTCTAAATCATACTTCATTAATTCCTCTAAACTCTCCCCCACTATCCCCTTACCCCCCACCTCAAATTTAAAACTAATCCCGGGATAACTCAAAACATAATAATCTCCAACAAACCTTCCAGGGAAAGTGGGACCAAAAATCTTATTGTAAATCGTTTGAAGATTTAAGCCCCCACTCAACCCAAGGTTAATATTATTATACGAATAGCTAAACTCCGAATGGAAATCGTAAATCTCAATTAATACGAGCTTATCGTATTTGAAAATGAGATTGAAGCCGAGGTTCTTTACTTGGACTTTAATTGGGGTATGGATATAGTTCTTTTTGGACATGATGATGTTAAGGGAGTCGTGTTTGAAGACTTTTAGGAGGTGATGGAATTGATCATTGAGTTTGCAGATATCAAGGCCATGGCCTGGATGGATAGTCTGGGACATAAAAGTTGGGATAGGTTAATTGATACTGGGTCAGACAAAGGTCAGACACGGAAAAGGTCAAAGGTCAAAGATCTAAAGATCAAGGGTTAATGCGTCAAGGATTAACTGTATAGTCAATTGATGCGGTGATGGGTGTCAATGGACGTGACACTGACTGAAATAAATTTAATGGCCGTACTAGTATTGGGCCTAAAGTCTTGTAAACTGGAGAAGATCTTTGTTTGAGTAAGGGTGGTGTTGTGTCTCAGATAATTCAAGTGTGATGCGAAACTATGTGATAAGGATTAATGCGTGTTGATAAGATCACGTGAGACGTGCAAGATCAAACACGTGCCTGTCACGTGAACCGTATATAGATAACAACATAAGTGCATCGAAATATAGTAAAGAAAAGGGTATATAGAAAAAATAGTATGAAGAATAATATAGATTGACGTGTATCGTAGAAATCGTGGAGGAGGTGAAATGTGTGTATTTTATGAGAGAAGAACGCTTGAAAGAGACAAATAGGTACTTTATAAATGTGTAGAGGTGTAGAGATGTAGAAGGTGAAAGGGATCCAGTAGAGGAAGGAAGGGATGGGGACCGGTATAGGGCATCAGTGACACGGGTTAAAGGTCCCTTGACACCAAAACACTAGTTACATGACATAAATACTTGATTTTATACGGTATACACTTGTTGACATACTTGGGAGATAATGGGTAGGGATCTTATCCTGAACAAAAGCAGAAGGTTCAAATAATATGGTGATACCTCTTGCCTGATGGACACTATTATATAATCCTGGGACAACTAGTTCAACAGCATTAGATCTGGACAGGCGAAATACTAAAAATAACCAGGTCACCAGGAGCAAGGTCAAGGTCAAGAGTACGGAGAATGGTAATGGAAAGTAATGCTTACAATGAAGACCAATTAAAGGATGACATAAGTTACATATCGAATGGGAAAAGAAAATAGAATATGGAACCCAAGGAGAGCAAGAGGGAAAGTCTAAAAGGCGACTTAGAAAGACGTACATAAGACGTTCTAGAAAAAAATACAAGCGATATGGTGGTCAAGGGCGAAGGAGGGTGTAGAAATTGTCTAGAGATTATATAGAGATATGATTTCAAGAGAATTGCCTAGAGGGTCTATAGGGTATTTGCCTAGAGAAGGTACCAAAGGAAGGAGGTCTAGAGCGTACTTTGAACTACTCTCTACGGTTCAAATTACCTAAGACTCTATTCCGAATATTTTTTACTCCTTCGTCTCTTCTTTCTGTTGCTCAACTCAATGTTTAATATGGGTATGTAGTTAATGTTATTTTTAGATAACTGTTCTATCAGGATATTATCACCGTAATTATCATTGTAAGTCAACTTGAAGAGAAAGGGGGATGACAAGACAAAGGAAAAGGAGGGAATGGGATAATAGGGAAACTAGACACAATAGAGATAAAGATGGAGATAGAAGGGAAGGTGACATGACTAGATGGAGGACTGAGTAAAGAAGAACAATGGACGACTACAAGTAGCACTACAAAAAGAAAGAATTAAATGAAATAGGTACGGGCCAGCCAACATCCAGTCTAAAGTCAAGGCCATAAGCACTCAATCCAATCCTGGCTACACTCACCAATCCAACCCTTGCACGATCTAGCCAAGATCTTAAGATAATCGGTTAAATTGATAAAAAATACCGAAGCCACTTCACACACCTAATGGACCAATTGGAAGAAGGATCTACAATAGAAGGTACATAGAGAATTGGCGTTTATTGACATTATCAAGAGAATTCGTATATACTAAAAGTTTTTGTTTCATTCTTTGTTTGAAACGTGAATCTGAAACACGGAATTCTTTTATCAAACCAAATACCAATTCGGGGTACCAATAGATTGTCCGAATATTTATGCGGGTGAAAAATGCCTGCATAAGGTATGTACTAAATATTCGTGGTGCATTTACGTACTTGTTTGTGCATCGGCAGTAATTTGGTGGTAATTTACTGGGGGACTGAATAACGGAATTATTATGCAGTGTGGTAAAATGTGAAATGTCTAAATTAGATTGTAATCGGTCCGGGGATTGGAAACAGGACGTGTTCATGTATTAGTATATTACTAATTAACGTGTTGTAGACGTGTCATATATATACCATCAGAACCTTAACAATACCTTTGTAAACGGTGGCTAGATTGGCCTAGCTTAAGGGCCCTATCACGTGTTCGTCCTGTACTTCGGATCTAAATTAAATCTCGTAATGTACACTACCATATTTGAGTCATGTACAGGGCTCAATGCCCGCGCTCTTTAGCGGGCCCATATTCCAAATGAGGGAATAATAAACCTTCACTCCATAACCGACACAATGGACTGAAAGCTTAGTTGCTATTGAGAGGAGGGCCCACGTACCAGTACACTCATTTGCGTTGTACCCTTAGATGTTGATAAATCTTTTATTCTTTGGAGTTGTCTTCCTTGACATCTCTCTTTCTATCTTCCCTCTCCTATACTTTCTCCCTACTACTTCTTAGGCTAGAGTTAGCGCATGCACTAGATATTAATAATAGATAAATTAGAACAATAGGACCTTTATTACCAGGAATATTCCAATTTCAGGCCCTTAAAAATATAAGAGAAGGAATAAGAGAAAACAAGAGGACGAGAGGACAAGAGGCCAAGAGGAGACCAGAATAACACAACGGGTAAGTAAGAAGGAAGAAGCTTTATAGGAGGCCAAAAAGCAATCAAATCAGTGGATGCCGTTCCTGTCAAAAGCTTATCGTGCGCCATACCATTATCTTACAAATAAAGTTATAATTGAGCCCTGGTTTAAACAGGGATCTCAGAAATCTATTAATTATAATACACTATATATCTAAAAACCGGTTCTAGATTGGCCATCTCTCTTTCCTTTTCTATGTAAACACTCTCCTATGCTTCTCCCTACGAAAACAAGGTTCTCTTCTTCACTTCCTTCGTACTAAAAATACTATCGACATCTGAATAAACCCTCGTAAGTTTGTTAGTCTCTTCCTCTTCATCCTCACTCAATTGAAATTCTAAAGAATTTTTAAATTCCGATGAAGTGGTCTCTGTGCTCTGGCTAAACTCTAATTTGTAGTTTGGGTCAAAAATAGCTACATTAGCCACATTGGCCAGATTAGCTATACTAACCAAATCTTCACCTTCACTATGTTGATAATAACTACCAATTGAGTAACAACTTTGAGTATCCAGTCTTGGCTGCCCAACACTTTGGCTACCATGTCCATGAACATGGCCCTGGCTGCTGCGACTGCGAGACCCTCTACGCTTTCCTATCACATCATTAATATCCAGGTTATAGCTATAGTTAAAAGTAGGAGTCTTTGGTTTTTTTTCCAGTCTATCTGAACTTATAGATAAGGCATCTAAGTTTGGTAATTCATCAAGTTGAGTGGTGGGACTGATTACACTAGCCAGACTTGCTATACTGTGTTTTCTTGATTTTATTGAATGGCTTGAATGGCTAGACCGTGCTCCACTCTTTTTTTTTTTACGATCTGCCGATGCTTTTAATTTTTGTTGAGTTTGATATGAAACTGGGGGTAATAAAAAAAAACTCATTGGTATAAGGGGGGAAATTGGGGGATTAAGGAGTATTTATATTGAAGATCTTCTAAGGGTTAAGATCCAGTGAAATTTAAAAAATATAAACCTTTTGTTTCAGGAGAAATTCCGAGTTTGGAAATAAAAAAAAATTAAAAAAAATTAAAAAAAACAGGGATTTTTATTTTTTATTTTTTTACAATAGGTTTTAATCTTAATAGATTTTTTTGAAATTTTGGCCTATTATTAAAATCAACTTACCCAATTTGAGTTAAATTATAAAAGAATTTATCAATTTTGGGTCAAATGACATTGAATTTTAATTAGACGAGATGTTGAAGGTCATTATTAACAAAGTTTAATGATCGATCTGGTTGTAGTTGGTTATTGTTAATGATGGAAGTGTTGACTAGACGTGGATGGCATAATAGAACGGTAGGAAATTAGGGAAAATAGATGTTGGGAAAATGTCGGAAAATACTTTCAAATATCTTATGTCTAAAATGTCTCTGTGTACGTGTCTATCTACATATGTATATATGTACCTATATATCTATGTTAATATGTCTGTCTAGATGTCTTTGCCCACGTATCTAGTCTACCTAATCTCTCTATCTCGTCTCCCTCTCAACCATCTACCTGTCTACGGATCTTTCCTTTCTCGTCCATCCTGTCTCTTGTCATTCCTGTCTCTTAGTATGGTTCCTGTTTTCCATCTTACCTTCGCTCATGTCATTCCTGTATCTCCCTTTCACATGGCTTATTTTCAACACTCTACTACGGCCTGGTTAGGACCTGAGGCTTTGTCCGTAAGGCATTTTATACCCCTTCCTCCTTAAACTTTAACCTTTAAACTTTTCCATTCAATGATCATTGAATCAGCACTCCTAACCTGTCCCTTTAATATTCGTTTACCTTCTTTCGTAACCCTATTGATCCCTTCACTTACTCTATCATAACCAATTGCGCCCCATTTGCGCCCGTGCCCGAGTAGGGCTCATATTTAACCCTTCTAACTGTGTTTCAGGGACTCGAATTAATTAGATCTGTGTTCAAGATGAATATAATTCATCGGTAATTCCGATGATGGGCCAAGAGATACTTAATTGTGATTAAAGTTGGTGTTCTATTTCATGAAATAATCCCCGAATTTTGCATGTCTGGGTTCGGGCTGATTATATCCCGGTTCAAACCTCTATCTCCGATGTCTATCTCCGATGTCTTTCAACATCTTGAAACTCTTCTATTACCCTGTGTATTTTAACCGTATCTGGCTTGAATATTTTTCGTCTGTCTATCGTCTGTCTTCTACTAATTCCCGTCTATTTTCTACTAACCATGCATTAGCGAATGCATCGCTGCTTAATTATTGGGAAAATTTCACCTATCTTGGACGGGTGTCTATTATAGCGATACGGAAATAATGACTACCGAGTTCGGTAACAATATTGACAAAGGCTATGAGAGAGATTGTATAAGGATACGGCTGGGCCTGAGTTTGTAGTTGGCTCGTCTCTAAACCTGGCTTCAGTGCTGTATGACTTCTCTATCATCATACCTATTTCTCCATCTCTACAGAGCTTTTACATCATTCTCTTATTAACTATATATTACTATTACTCTAAACTTCCTTACTCTTATTATCACTATCACTAACAGCATCTTTTGGTGTTTCACCAATCAATTCTTCAGGTTCAGTGTTTTGTTCTTTTATTTTGGCTAATCTTGCATCAGTACTTCTAATTGGTTCAAGAACATATGGTGCAGTATCACTACCTTCTTCTTCATCGTGATAAGTGAATTCACCGATTTGGGCCATATCTGTACCCATTAATTCTTCATCTTCATGTAATCTAATTCTTAATTTTGGAATTCTATCCATAGCATATAAAATTAAAGCAGTTACAGTGAATGACCAAGCAGCAACTGTTACAGCACCAGCTAATTGGTATCCTAATTGTTTATAATGTTGATTGATCCATCCACCATCAATCTTCATTGTTGGATCATTTGCAACAGATCCATCAGTTGCAGTAACGTAATCAGCAGCAAATAATCCTGTCATAACACTTCCAAGGAATCCACCAATACCATGTAAGGCAAAAACATCCATACCATCATCAATGTGTAATAAATCTTTCAAATCAACTGCAAAATTACAAATAATACCTGGTACAACACCGAAAGCCACAGAGAAGTAAACTGGGATAAATCCAGCAGCTGGGGTAACACAAACTAAACCAGCAATAGCTCCTAAACATAATCCAACAGTACTCCATTTACCACCAGTTCTAAAATAATCAACAAACATCCATGTTAATCCACCACTTGCAGCTGCAATATTGGTGTTAACATTAGCATACCATGATCTGATTGAAGCATTACCAGTTGAACCACCGTTGAATCCAAACCATCCAAACCACAAAAATACAGTTCCTAATACAATTGATGAAACACTATGTGGTTTGTATTTTGGTACTTTACCAGTTGCAACCGGGTCGTGTCTTTTACCAAGGACTAAAGAATAAGCAAGGGCTGCAAAACCGGAATTTTCATGAACTGGACCACTACCAGCATAATCAAGACTTCCTAAATTAAATAACCAACCATTAGTACCCCAAGTCCAGTAAGCAATTGGACAGTATACAACAGTTAACCAAATAAAGAGGAAAACCATCATTGGTCCTAATCTTGCTCTCTCACATCCTGCACCAACCATCAAAATGGCAGTAACGGCTGCAAACATACCTTGGAAAAAACAGAAAAGAATATCTGGAACAGTTGTAACAACAGATGGTGCACCAAGAACTCCTTTAAGACAGAAATTATCAAGGGTACCTAAAAAGACACTTTCAGAACCTCCATGAGAGAAAACAAGGGAATAACCCCAAAAGAACCATTGGAAACTTGTTAAACAAACAGCCATCATTGAAGCCCATAATAAAGAAAGGGCATGTTTCTTTCTTGAAATCCCGGAATATAATAAACCAACACCAGGAATCATAATCCATACTAAAACTGCAGATGTACCAACCCAAACCATATCACTTGGTTCAAATTGTTTATTCAAATCTAACTCAAAAACATCGCCTCCGGTACCAGTACCTGGGAATTCGGTTTCTGAACTCATATTAATGTCGTGGGTAAAAAGTCGTTAAAATGTCGTTCAAAAGCCGTTAAAAAAAAATGTCTACTTTTTCATGGTTTTATATTCGTATATGTTAGATCTGCATATATGCAAAACAGATAAGATAAGGACCTTTCTACCGGCCAATCATATCGCACCATCTTAGATAACTATAATTATATAACTAAACAAACGTTTGCTCTAAAGATTTTCTTGGAATTGGACATTGTTCAAGGGTTCATAGTGTTTATTATCTATCTATTAAATCTAATTTCACCCTATTAACTTGGGTATTTTTTACACCATTTCATTTACCTATTTTTTTGCCTATTGCGACCTTATCAAAAGCCGTATTTGACTAATTCGTAAACTTAAAAAATATTCCGACTAATCATATGACTAATGTAAACCAGTTGTTATTGGTTGATAATTGTAGATCTATCTATGGTTGTTTGGATTTTACTTTTCTGGGGTCTTCTAGCCAAGATCTTTGTCTAATCTTTTTAGTCACATGTCGTAAATGCGACATTTTACGTATTCTTATCTTTACAGAAATGTCGTGATTGCGACATTATGGGCAACAAAAAAAACAACGGGCTATTTAATAACCGGCTTTATTGAATATAATTGGTCACTTCGGCACTAACCGAAAAGTCGAATATCGGCAAATTATTTGTTGTCGTTGTTACTCCGAGATCCGAGTTAGATCCCCATAATTGTGCTATTTCTTGAAATCTCCACTCTATCCTTTCTAGGCACTTTTACCCACTTCTACTTTCTCCCGTTTCTCCACCTCTCCAACTCCACACTTCCTTCACATCGATTCCCACATTTCTTCCTTACTCCAAATTCAATTCTCTTTTTTATCTGATTCTTCTATTCATTATCTCGTTGTTCTTATCTTCACGACATTCCTATTATATCTAACAATACGGTTATGACCTATGAAACGGCTTGTGAGTGGCTGTTTCTCCCGGACTTTTTATCTACATATATATACTAACATATTTATTATCTCTTGACTTGGTCCTCCTTTAATGGCCTACTTGTTTCTGTCCCCACGACCGGCTGTAAACCTTATTTTGAATCATAGCTCGTCAAACCTTATTCCAAACCTTAAAGTCAAAATTCTAGAAAATAACATTTTAGCTTAAAGGAGTAAAGAAATACAGACACATGTCCAATTCAGTGGTTTCATTGGCTAGATCTGATCTTGACTCGATCTTGACATTTTTAACTCTTCCCTTTTAACGTTTCACTTTCCACTTTTCGCTTTTCCCTTTTTACTTTCCCTTTTTACTTTTCACTTTTGCCTTTTCGGTTTTCCCTCCTTCAACTCTCTTCTCCTTCTCTCCCTTGACAACCACTTGCTGTCGAACGAATATACTTTATTATCATCAATATTATATAGCAATACCTTTCATATTTGGATATTATTTGAGGTTTTGCAGCCATCTTAAAAATATGTTTACGAATGTTGTAAAGCATGTGAAATGGGCTGAAGATTGCATGGATATGCATGATGGCATTTACGAATTTAAGGATATTAAAGATTGTACTTGAAGTCAAATGAGTCACGTGAAGACAGGTAAAAGGCAGGATTCTTTTCTAGTTGAATGAAACTTTCTGTACGGGCGTAGTCTGACTGACACGATTATTAGGGGTCTTTCTTAGGAGTTATCAATCCCATATAACCTCTCTTTTATTAGACAGGTTAGTTGTAAATTCTACCTCAAGTTATTGTGTCTTTTATTTTCTTATATATACCTTGAGACAAACACTAGATACTGTATCCTTCAGATCGAGTTCGTTCACTCTTATAGTTTCTAGGTAGTCACGAGACAATCAATTCTGTACTAAACCGTCACACTATAATTCATAACATTTTCTGTTCTTCAATTCTTCTCTCTACTCTCTACTCTCTACTCTCTACTCTCTACTCTCTACTCTCTACTCTCTACTCTCTACTCTCTACTCTCTACTCTCTACTCTCTACTCTCTACTCTCTACTCTCTACTCTCTACT